>JAPQRQ010000019.1:6020562-6031406 GCA_037367365.1 Apogon talboti | reverse complement strand
CTTTTGAGGTTGATAAATTGAGCCACATAAACTTAGTGTATATGTTGCATTGATCAGTGTAAATCTCTATTGTTTCTTAAGTGGACATACAGTACATAAACTATATCTTGTCCACACTCTTTTCTGCCAAGTTCTTTGTCCTTGTCCTCATTGGTTCTAGTTCTCTGCTAAAGGGTTTAATCTTTCAAATCAAGAATATATATTTAGAAGGAGATTTTTAATGCAACTAAATACTGTTTCTAGAGCAGCAACATCTACGCTTACAACAGCATTATTCTATGTACTCAATAATATCTCGCTGGAGATAAATAGATATCAGCTTTATTGACTTTACTGTATTTGTGTATTTAACATGGAAACTGGACATGGATGAACATCTGCATTAGAGTAACACAGGATGGAAACATGATGGATTAAAGCATAAATCACTCATTTACATCCATCATCCCAAGGCAGGTACCAAAAAGCCAAGTCATAACATGAAAATCTGACTAGAAAACAATAATACATTATTCTCTTGGGGAGGACAACTACCATAACCATAAATAATAGGAAATTTATGTGGTTTTTTTCTTTCCTTTTCATTTGACTAAATTGAAAGAAGTCTTAGGAACTGTGTCTAAAGCTCGCTAACCTATTATTTCATTCTGATTATATAATTATCAAGAAATTAGGCCCAGATTTGTTTCATATTTATGTGGAGCTCAACTTTTGAAAAAAATGTCAGTTTTGCAGATATTTCGCATTATTTTTAGATTTTAAGTCACTGTTTTGCTCATGTTTCTCATTTTGAGGCATCCTTTATTTTGATTTATTGCCTTTATTTTTATTTTTAGAGACGGAGCCATCATTATGCTAAAGATGTAGTAATGGCGTAACGGTGAATATCCTTACATGGCCGTGACTAAACGTGCATGGACTTTACCGTAGACAGTGAGCTGAACCTTCCTGGAGGCGAAGCCAGCAGCATTGGTAGCCGTGCAGATGAACTCTCCAGTCTCGTTGCCAGAGGGGGAGGTGATGAGGAGGCTTCCGTCAGAATCCAAGGAGAAGGCCGGACCACCCAAGTTCAGCAGCTCCCCACCCTACAAAACAAATCGCAGCAGGATGAGGGCAGGGGCCGCAGATCATTTAATTAACCTAGTTTTATTAACACTTGACAAGCAGTTCATGGGAGTATAAACACCAGAGATGATGTGAGGTTTGACCTACTAACAGTGCTAACATTTATGGCTCTGTATGCTGCTGTAAAATAAAAGAGAATAAAAAGAGGAATAAAATCTTAGTGGCTCTCAAATCAATTAACATATAAATAGGATATAAGGTGAGCGTCTACACATTAAGGACTTAAAATGACAACCTTGACTCGATATGATAGATGTTGTAGAGAACATTAAGGAATCAGAGGGAATCACAGCTGGTGTGGAGCTTAGCAGGGTCTAGTTTCATCTGTCCCCGTAGCCCTGTTCACTGCAACAGCATCACTTTTACAACTCAGACAAACTAGTGTACAAGATGGAAAAGAGGGAGGGGCTCTGAACATACGCACAAAAGTGCAAATGCAAAAGACGAGCATACCGTACAAATGAACAGACGCAGGTAGAGCTGATTTCACGGAGCAACACATAAGGCACACACATGTTCTCACACAGACACACAGGTATTTTCCTATCATATGCTACTGTCTTCCCAGAGGGCATCAGGGGAGTTGCTGGAAAAACATATATATCCTGACCTTTGACACGAAGCATCACCTGTTTCCTTTAAGTACTTTACATACTTCACACCCCCAATCCAAATGAGCTGTGTAATGGCACTAAAAGTCAAGAGTTTGTGAGTCAAGACGTTATAAAATGCCTCTTGAATGTGCGTTTGGTGAAAACTTTGAGATGCCATACCTTTGCTTACTTTGGCCACGGAGCAGTTCTTATATACAGAATGATGCAGAGTCTCAGCTTGTGCCCCAGATATTTTACTACCAGTAGATATACGGCCAAAATCTTGACCATGTATTTTTTTCTTGGCTCTCTTCTTTAATTTACTTTCCATTTAAACTCCTTTTAATTATTTTTGGGGTCATGGAAGGAACCTGAAAGTCTTCAATGACATTGGATTGAGTCCAATATAATAACAAGAGCGCTGACAGTGGGTAAAAACACTACATTTCTGGACATATACAATGCACCTTCATAGTCTCTCTCTGTGCTGTGCTGTTTCCTGACTGCAAATGTGCATTTCAAGTGTCCGGAAGTGTAGATTTTTTTACCCCGTTTGGCTTCCTTTACATACCTTTGCCCATGTAATGTAAGGGGAGGGGACTCCATTGGCTCGACAGGGCAGAGAGATGGGTGTTCCCTCGATTGTGCTGAAAACCTGAGGGCCGTGCTGAATGGTGGGAATCACTGCAACCACAGCAGGAAAAAAGACACCGTTGGTTTGTTTCATTTTCAGCAATCAATAACTCTAATGGTAAAAAACAGGTATTTAGAAGTTAGTAGATGAGAGAATGTATTTTGTGTATCATACGGTCAGTAGGTGTGGTTGTTTGACTCAGAAGCATCTGGAGAAACCCTGAGTACAATATTTAACCCTCAAAGACTTAAACAGCTGCCGCTGACCAAAAGCATCTGCTGATCTAAAATGTTTAATAACGTTTTCACCACTAATCCTATCAATGCATTGAAATAATTCAGGTACAATGCACGTTCTCAGCTTTTCGTTGTCATCAGTTGTGACCCATTTCGACGTTCAGAGGCTCCGCAGTGAATGTGGAAACACCGTCATCTTTTGCAACATTAATTCACTAGTAAAACCCATGGAGTAGACAAAAAGTGGTGTTTTTTCTGTTGATTATATACTTTGCTGAACTTTTACGGACATCTATATGACAGTAAGGTAAATATAGGAAAATACTTAATATTCACTGACGGAAAAATCTGCAAAATTCAGAAGACATTATTATTATAATTACTATGCATGATGATAAAGGTTAAATGTAGATAAAAATTCAGAAGCTGGCGCTAAAAATAAAAGTCTTTAAGTCTTAGTATTCAGGTATTTTATTTCTCTGACCCTTTATTATTGTTTCTTTCCCTCTTTTACTATCTGTCTTATATTTGTTTTGGTTCAACATTTGCAATCAGCAAAAATGATTAAGATCTGCCTCAAACTAAACAATAACCTCACAGTGTACTGTACACAAAAGGTCAGAGAGTGTGAAGGGAAATTAAACTGACATAAACTGTTTCACGGTGGTCTTCTATGTGTGTTTCACATTATGTACCCTCAAAGGACGTCTTCTATAGCATTCTCAGCTGTACAATGACCTAAACAGCCTTAACAATCTGTTCTACATATATGTACTTTTTAGAAAATTACCTAATTTCAAGAACTGGGGTCTTTTACGTACATGCTGTGATCAGTTCCTATGTGATGGCAGAATCTGGCACCAACTGACTTCAGTGTAAATGAAGAACATATTTCCCTTTTGACTGCATGCCAAGCTCTGCCAGGACCCTCAGCTGTTCCTGGTTTTAATGCATCCTCAAAGATAATCCTATTCATTGGGTTAAGAGCCCTCTATAGCATAAGCATATATACATATATATATATATGGAGGGCAGAAAAACTGCAGGAAGGGAGAGGAGAAAAAAGGTACTGTACATGTGGAATAAATCTCACAAAGGATATACACACAACAGCGTTTTTACTTTTTATACATAGATTTTTAAAATCATTGTCGCCTCTTTTTTGGAATACTTTTACCTATTATAGCAAACTGTAGTCATCAACTCTACACCCTTTTGTCTGATAGACAAGATTAGTATTTAAGGTAGAATCAAATTTATCAAAACACCGACTGAAACGCAAGGTACTGTGGCAAAATTGAGTAACAATGTACCAAAAGGTACATTTCATGGGTTCATAAATGCATTAAAAAGTAGTCTATACTACAGTCAGGAAAAATAACTACTATACTGACTGTTTTTCTTTCTAAGTATGGATCTTTCACAAGCCCATGCACTAGTTAAAAAGGAGCAACTTAGATTTGTGATGCTTTTGTGCATGTATCCATGTAAGTATAGATAACTGTTTAGCACACAGTACCATAGACATTGACAGTTGTGGTGTGGTTGGTGGCTCCAACAACGTTCTCAGCCAAACAAGTGTAATCGCCGGCGTCGTCCAATCGAACTCTGTCGATATGCAAGCTCCCGTCTCTCCTCACTGTCAAATACTGGTCTGAGGTCACCTGACACATCACAGATAGAACAGGTTTAAGTCATGGTTGTTCATCCATAGCAGAATGAAAGCATGTTGTTCTTTTGTGTTTGCTGTGCGTCCGCCTCCTCACCAGGCCGTAGTTATGTAACCACTGTCGCTCAGGCAGTGGATTCCCAGCGAGCAGGACACACGGCAAAGTGACCTGTTGATCCTCAATCACACTGAGAACAGCCGGACTCATCGCGATGACCGGTGAGACTGCAGACAACATGTAAACAGTTACACAACAGAAAATGATCGAGAAGACTCAAAGCAGCATGGAGCTGTAAAAAGAAGGTACTGTTGGTGCCATGTTGACCAGGATCCATTTGCAGAAGACATTTTTTATGTTGATGGTGCTTTCCTTACTTCAATAAGACAAGATATTATATCGATGGGCTGGTGTTTTTCTGCAGAAGTGGTTGAAACTGTTGGAAGCTCTGGGACTGAACCATTAATTGGACTCATGTGGACATTAATTGTATATAACTGAATAAATGGTTCCATCCATGTATGAAGGAACTGTTTATTTTATTTTGTGCATTTTTTTGTGCTGCTGTGCATTACCCTGTGTTTAACCAGGCTTGTGTTTTGTAAAATTTCATCTAAAATAAAGATAATTAATACTGTATTTACAAAAAAAACAACAACACTTCATAAGCCTCTTATTTTCAAGCCAATGGTGATCTAGTTTTTAGCTGAAAGTAGACTTTGATACCAGGAGGGAATATCGAATGCCCAGCGGAGGCTTTTTAGATATTAACAGGATTTTCATATTTATACCCTATTATCACCATTGGAGGAGCGGAAGAGACAAGACAAATACATATTCAACTAATTTATGCTGCTCTTTTTTATTATGTCTTATAAAATGTGTTCAATGTACTTTCCAATACATCTTTCAGCAGAAATGTATTTAATGAAATCTATAAGAATATCTGTGGCTTTCCCAAAATTATAACAAATATTTCAGGACTAGTGTGTACATGTGACCAACAATAAAATGTGGTTGTACAGTGTGCAGTTTTAAGACAAAAACGATCTGTAGATGTATACAAACATTTATGCTTACCAAAGTAAAGAATCATACACATATGTGTTTGTGTGTAGAGTGTGATGAAGAGATGCTCGGATGCTGTAAACTCATTAAAAACACATTTATGTCACATCACATCCCATCACATTTATAAAGTACTACAACATACACACAACGCTGACGATGATGTCATCTGTATGAGCCAGACAACAGGGTGTGGGTCAGGATAATGTGATGACCACCCTGACTGGAAACACACACAACCAACAACAAATCCATGGGAAAAGCTGTAGTGGAGACACCACAGTTACCGTCTTAACAGCTCTGAACTGGTTGACATGTGCTACCGCGTTGGGTGTGTGTGTCTCATGGGGAGGCTGTGTCAGTGGGGAAATGGGGCTGTGGGGCAGTAACAGGGGTGGGTGTGTGCACTTTCTGACCTTTGGCCCACATAGAAGAGCTCAGTGTGCTTCCACTGTAGAGGAACAGTGAAACAGTAACAGTGGTTAACAAGGCACATGTGTTCAAACACAACCGCTGAAATGTGCTAATGAACTCACACTCACATGTAAACTCTGAACCAGAAACAAATACACAAACAGGGCTGTGCATTTTAAGTGAAAAAGCAGTGAAACATTATTGACAGGGAGGTAGGGTTATGTGATGGCCTGTGTGGGTGAGCTTTACTCTGTGGTCCTCAACTCTTTATGACAGCATTTAGTACATTTACATGGATTTAATTATCCCGGTTAGGATCTTATTGTGTTGTTAGCATTTGTAAACACATGTAAAAAAAAAAAAAAAAAAGCCTTATTCCAAAACCTGAATAAGACCTTGACCCAGTTTTGAGAAATCACAATATGCAAGAGTACTCCAAAACAAACAAGAATACTGTTAGATGTGTATCTTTGTTTCTCACTGCAGATGTACTTATCTACGTCAGACATCAAAATCTGCAGATCCCCATTGGTAGGCAGTCTTACTGGGTGTTGGATAATAAAAAGTGAGGTCTGTAGAGGGGCAATGCTGCTTGAAACGTTACAGCTGGAATTTGTTTTTGCACAGGAGCAACAGTAGTGTGTGGATTTGATTTTCTTATTCTGTAACAGAAATACAAAGAATGGCGGCAACGAAACCATCTGACATCTGGAGTGATGGGCAGAGTTGTCTTTTGGAATGAAATAATTAAAAATTAAATTAAGGGAAAACAAATTCCCTCTTCAGCCTCTCCTCTCAGACAAAAGCAAAAGACTAAATATTAATATGGAGAAGAGATGATGCTTTTCCAAGCTTGTGTGTTGAGCTGTGGTGTAGAGCTGGAGTAGACTGGCAGGTACAACTGTCACTCATATATTCTGCTTGAATACACCTAATCTGTGCTTTCTACAGCCCCAAAGAAGGAGGTAGGATTCATGTTTCCTTGAATTATGATACACTGAAAGGTAATTGTGGAGTTTTCACCAAATTATCAACTGAAGCTTTATATTTCCTTTGCAGGTAAAATAAAATAAAAATATAAAAGTGTTGAGCTTTTCAAGTGCAACACATTCCTCTGAGTCCAATGTAAACATCATGTCTCATATATGATTAAAACTAGGACAAGGTTCATACTGTAAGTGGCATCCAGCCATCCAGCCATCCATCCATCTAATCGTCCATCCATCCATCCATCCATCCATCCATCCATCCATCCATCCATCCATCCATCCATCCATCCATCCATCCATCCATTCATCCATTCATCCATCCATCCATCATCATCCATCTAATCATCCATGCTCATTTTTTCCAAATCCTTTCCAAAATACTTACACTATATACAAATTTCAACATTTTTTGTGCAGTAAGAAGAACAAAAACTAAAACCTATATTAAAACAGTCACAGAACATGTGACACTATTCTGTGTTCTACACTTACCCAGTCCAGTCACTGTGACTCTGGCCACACTCTGAATTCTACCAAAGTGGTTTTGAGCTTCACAGATGTACACAGCTTCATCATCCACCCACAGATCTGACAGGAAGACGGACATTCATGTGTAAATCCGGAGCATTTACATGATGAGTGTAACATGTACTGTATATGTGTATCCCTCACTGGTAATATGCAGATTCCCTTTCCTTTGTGTGACAACTCCGTGTAGACGGGGTCTGTTGAACAGAGGGAGTCCGTCGTCTCTGCTCCAGGTGAGCCGTGGTTCAGGATGGCCCTGGGCCTGGCATGGCAGGGTCACGTTAGAGCCGATGTCCACAGCCAAGTCTGAAGGCTCCCGTGTAAACGAAGGGACATCTGGAAGATTAGAGTTGAAGAATAATAATGATATGATAACTAAATTTATTTAGCACTTTTTTGCACAATATTACATAAAAAAGAAAAGAAGGCAGAAAAAATTTAAATAAGACAGAAGGATATGAGAGGACATGATGTAAAGACGAACATTAATAGTAGATGAGATGAGATGAGATACTCTATTAGTAAAAAACAAAACATATACAGTTTGCACTGTGAGATAAAGAAAAACTGGGTGCAATGCAATATTTACACACAAATGGATACTGATGGTTTAATTAGGCATTAATGTAGGTACAAATTAAAACTCTCACCTCCTACATCTAAGGAGATCTTCCCTGATGACGTGCCGGCAGCGTTTACAGCCACACAGGTGTATTCTCCAGTGTCAGTGTCCAGGGTCTTCATGATGGTCAGCGTCCCCTCCAGTCTGTTTATATCCAGTGCAGATGAAGGCTGCAGCTGTAGATCACCTGGCAATTTGGCAACAACAGTCAGTTCTGAGGGTTTGTTTGGTCCATGTATCAGGCTTTAATATGCTGTACATACATGTGCATGCATTCACAGCTGAAGTGTTACCTTTGTACCACCAGATCTCAGGCTGGGGGACTCCAGATGATGAACAGGCCATGATGGTAGTTTCCCCAATACCGATGAGAATTTCACTCAATGCCACCGTCACCACAGGAGATTCTGAGAGAGGACATTGTGTGTTGCTGACTTTTATAATGAAGGAGTCAAAATGCAACTAACCTGAATGGACATTATTTAATTTACTGATCATGTAGATGTTCATAAAACCTCAGAGTGAATTCAAAGGTTATTATCTCAAACCCAGAAAACTGAAGAAAAAGACACTTTTTTCAGCAAATCATATCATGATCTGAACATAACAACAAGCATCTACAAATACTGTCATTGGTCAAACTATTTGGTTTTTACTGGTGAATACATGTTGCAGAAGATGATGGTGTTTTCACGTTCACTACAGACCCTCTGAATGTCCACATGGGCCATATAAGATGACCATGAGCAGCTGAGAAACTGTATTTTACCAGAATTATTTTAATGGATCGATGAGATTAGTTATTTAGAAGTTATTAAACATTTTAGGTTAGTAGATTATTTTTGTCATCAGTGCCTGTTTAGGTCTTTGAGGATGCATAGTGTAATTTTGTTTTATTTTAAGATGTTTTTTATTGCATGATTTTGTGTCAGTGTCAGTATGTTCTCCCTCCAAAGACATGTTGAGATCTCAAAGGAGTCTCCTGATTAAATAAGGGTAAAAATAATAAAATTAAATAAATATGACACTCACCAATGTAAGTGAGGATGGAGGCCATAGTGTCTGTTCCGGCTTGGTTGCTGCCCAAACAGCCGTAAACTCCTCCGTCCTTCTGTTCTGTGTTTTTTATAATCAGTGTACCATCAGGAGTCATTCTGTGTCTGTAAAAGAAATATTTATCATTCAGTTTCAATGTTTAATGCACTACAAACCAAATGTTAAAGGACTCTGCAAGCAACTGCTTTACATCTTGGTTTATAACTTGGTTTATAATAAATAAAAGTCCTAATTTCTATATGTAAAAGGAGATGGACTCACCTGCTGGAGGCCATGATGAACATGTCGTTGTGGGTCCAGAGCAGGCGTGGAGGAGGGTAACCGCTGGCAGAACACTTGATTCTCACTTCTTCTCCTGTCGTAAACGTCTGGTTTCTGGGCGTCACCAACACTCTGGGCACCTCTGGAGGAAAACATGGTTTGGCAATGGTGATACTCCACCAGATAACATAACACTGAGCCCGTTCACATGCACAATAAAACTCAGTTTATTCAAGTGATGATGTAAATGGCATAATCTGATATGCTTTATCAGATAACAGCAGTGATCTGATTATGAGAAATCGGATTAACACACCCTGGATTCCTCCACAATACTCTACTAGCCTTCATGCATGTATACCTGTTAATCTGATTTATTTCATTCCTTTACATCTGTGCATGTGTAATAACAATTAAATCGTACAATACAGAAGTGACATGAGCGGAAAACAATAATAAGGAGTTTCAGCCTATGATCACTACAAATGCACATACTCCCAAAGAAATCCGATAATGGACTGAAATATCTACACCAGGGTTTTTATCGCTTTGTAAACACATCACATCTGATTATTACAATTATCTGATTACTCCCAGTTATTGGATTTTCCTGGTCATGTAAATGAGCTCAATGACCAAAAAGTATATGTAACTTAATGTCTTAGTGAAAAAAATTGACAGTAAGTTGAATTATTCTAAGTACGCGGTTACAGACATCACATAAAGGTGTTCCTGCCGATCATAGTACATTTACATGCAAATAACTGACTCCTTTCATAACCGTTTATGAATTCAGCCTTGCCACAAACTGTTAGAGAACATTAACTTTTATCGTCACTGAGTCAGGTAGAGTCATGGCTCTTACTCCGACTCAGAGTGTTTCAAAGCATATGTCTTTCACTATAATTTCCTCTTATTGGTAAAACAATGAGGAGGAATATTGAATCCAGACTGCAGGATCTGGAGAGACTTTCTAAATGATTTATGAAGTTGAAACTCATCTGTCGTGGGTGTATTTTTTCCATTTTATTCCAATAGCTAGTTTCTGACCTCTCCAACTTCTAGTGCATTAAACATGAAAAATATTTTTGAGTTATGTCACAAAACAACATCACTTTAATTGTCATGTAGAGATGGCAGAGAGAGTTTTATTAACTCCTGCAATCAGAGGAAACAGAGGAAACTTGTCATTCTTTGGTGCCATCTATAAAACACAGTATGACAGTGTGTTTGGTGATGGTTGAGTGGTGCGGGGTGATCCTGGGTAAAAAAAGTTCAAAAGGGTGAATAGACAAACACAAATTCAATATATCAGGTGTGAAGGAATGTATAGAGTTTTTAACTTCAATCATCACTGATGCCACATTCTGAAAGATATACAGCACATTTACCAGATGTAGGACCGACAGCGGCGCAGACACACTTCTGATGAATTACAACCTCAGTGTGAAACAATTTGAAAAACTTGAACTTGCGATCGTATTGATCTTACGGCACCTGAGGCCATGCACAGCTGATCAGGTGACCCGTGTGAGGTCAAAATTAAGTGCGTCAAAACACTGTAAGGCCCTGGTTGTTTAAGACCCGTTGTGTTTACAGCCCGGCTCTTGGCTCGCTTCCCACTGGTGTACCTGCCCTGGGGGTGGGGGTG
>JAPQRQ010000019.1:5990907-6008528 GCA_037367365.1 Apogon talboti | reverse complement strand
AGATAGATAGATAGATAGATAGATAGATAGATAGATAGATAGATAGATAGATAGATAGATAGATAGATAGATGTGTTTTAACAGATCTGGCTGAACAGATGAGTTGTGCATGCTCCCCGCCAAATATAATAATAAACTAAACCAAACTTCAGCCAAATACATGCTTTAAAAACCCTCTTGAACTTGTTGTGAAATGCATTAGTTTTTTACTTTTGACAGTTTTTTACATGGACAAACACAATGACATTACAGAATATGATGCATTGCTGTGGATTAAACTACCAATAGTTTATAAAGTTGCTCAAATGAGCTCAATCTTTAATAAACACAGAAGTAAAAGGCAACATAGTCATTAAAACAGCAGTAAAATGAATGACATGGAGCATTCTACTCAGCAACTACTTCTACTTTCAGATTCTTAGTACATTTTGATGGTAAAATTTGCATATATTCACTTTAGTACGGTTTTGAAAGCATAACTTTCAGTTACTTGAACATTCACCATTTATTTTGTACTTTCTTTTTATTCATGGAAAGTTCTAATCATTTTCCTACAGTATGAAGAGTGAACAATAACCTAGATGCACATTTAGCTTCTATTCTACATCACAGCATTCAAATCTGCAGTCAAAGTCCGTAGGAGGTAGTTATACTAACAGTCTCTGCCTTAGTGAGAACCTTTGTCACATTTCAATTCTTCACATGCAGCTTATTTTATTTGACGAGACAAGTTTGGAGACTGTGGGGTCAAGATTTGTTCTGTTGCATTGTTTTACATTCTGGGAAGGTTATGTGTGTATGTACTGTTGTGTTTATTAAACTGTTTTTGTGACGGAGGTAATGATTAATGTTAAATTCATGGCTTTCTGTTGTAGGAAAAGAGGTGAGTTTCAGATACATGGACTGAAAAGACAAGTATACTCTTATTATGATCTATTTTAACAGTATGTTGTAAGTAATTGAACTTGAAGGGGGTGTATGTAGTATTTCTACTATCTAATATCAAAACAAATCACCTACATTTTCTTAATAGTATTTAGAATAAAGAGCGGGGACGTTCTGCCAAAGACGCCGACGTATTAGATTGGAGAGATATGAAGTGAATTTATTTCCAGTGATGGGCCAAGGGATTTATGTGACCACTAGAGGGAGTAGTGAGTCACCCTGCTGGTCTCACATGGTAAGGAAAACCAACACCACAGGGTTTTTAACAAAAACATCAGAAAGTGACCAAATAGGATGAGAACCATTAAGAAACAACTTTTAGAGTCAAAGAAAAGAAATGATAAAAATGTGTTGTGTTGTTTCCACTGGACACAGCTGTAAATGAAAAGAATGTTCGATGCCGAAATGTCAGCGTTTCTTCTACACGGGTGAGTTTGATTCTGAATCTTATGAAGGTATAAAGTTATTATGGGATGTTATTATCTTTGCTAAGTTGCCGTTTGTTGAGTCACGGATCAGGCTAAATTGTAACAGTTCTGACCTTGTTTGTTGGATTTCAAACAGATCTTTAGTTCAGCTACTGACAACACAAACTGTACAGAAAACAGAGGTGATGTGTGGTTTTACTGTGGCTGTTTTCAGTCTAACAACAGAGCTAAGCTAACAGAGCTATAATGTAAACTATCAGCTGATGCAGCACATGAAGATTATAAGACAGTGTTATTTTGAGTTTTAGTTTGGAGGAGAAAACTTGATGATACCATAATACAGGTGTGTGTAAACGATGAGCTTTGTACTTTATTCAGTGACTGATACAGTCTGTGGATACATAGGGTTGATTTGTTGGTGATTTTGGTCCTCATTGTGTTCTGCTACCAGACTTCCTCCTGCTGGTGAAGGTTTAAAATATCAATACTGCATAAAACCACTAAATAAAGTATCTGAATTTGTCTCGTCTCCAACCACTGGAAGGTAAAAGAAGCTACAGGGTTACTGAAGGTGAGTAGAAGGAAAGGATTCTGAAGCCGATTTCTTCCCTGCAGTCTGTCCTGGTTTTGAACTTTCTTTTTTACCCAGCGAGACCCTCAGAGGTTAAGTCCAAGTGCTCTTCCTCTTCTCTGGGCTTCAAAAACCCCTCATAAGTCTGGTCAAAAAATCCTCTACATGCGCCCCTTCCTGTGTGGATGCACCCGGCAGACCCCCACCCACCCCCACCCGCTGTGTGCCTGTGTGTTTGGATGCAGGGTCCAGGGCTTTTCTGAACATCTTTTCAACGCCGGCCTCTGCTCTGCTACAGGATTAGTGTGGGAGTGGGACCGGGCAGGGCGGACGGATAATTTGCACCAGCCTGATCAAAAGTCCCCTCGGATCATAAAGGGCACTCTTCAAACCTGTTGTTCTGGACGTCCCGCTGAGCACACAGATTAGAAAGAGGTGGAGGTGAGGGAGGAGGATGTGGGTGCAGCTTCCTTTCTTCCTTTCTTTCACCATTTTGGAGATGTGGGTCTTTGTGGAGAAGCAACAGTGAATGGATGTTTTTAAACGAAGGCCAGACAAATTGAAAAAAAAACAAACTTTGATTCGTTTTGAGTCGAGATTTCCACCTCCGTTCTTTTACTCGAAATGTATTTTTAAAATCAATAAAAAAAAATAACACCTGTCAGAAACAATATCTTCGTTACTCAGGACAAACATGCTGTCAACAGTTCTCACAACAACCACTTCTTGAATTGACAGCGAGGTCTAAACTGACCCTTTAACCTTCTATCGGGGAAGTGACTATTTTTGGTAATTTCTGAACACATTACAAGACAGTGACAGCACCAGTTCCAGTGAGGACAGTGAGGCAACAATCTCAAGCCCAATGTGGTCTACAGCAGGGGTCACCAATCCTGGTCCTCGAGGGCCGGTGTCCTGCATGTTTTAGATGTTTCCCTCTTCAATCACACCTGGTTCCATTAATGATCAGCTCATCTCCAAGCTCTGCAGAAGCCTGCTAACGATGTAATGGCATCCAGGTGTGATGAAAGAGGGAAATATCTAAAACATGCAGGGACACCGGCCCTCGAGGACCAGGGTTGGTGACCCCTGGTCTACAGGGTCTGTAAGGTCCACCTCTGCATGAACAGTGAGTGTACCTGCTTTGTCAGGTACTATGAAGTAATGGTACTAATGTAAGTAATGATGTTCAAAGGGATAATGTGGATGTTGACAGGTGTCTGGATCAGCACTTATGTTGGTCTAATGTTCTAAAAGTGATGTTCTAATGTTCTAAAATACATTTCACCTTACATGTGTTTTCCTTGTAGTTTTTATATACACTTCCTGGATTTTCTTTTCCTTCTTTTTTTGCCACTTATGTGTAAGGAACCAAATATGGTAACTTCATTAACCCTGATTTTTCTACATAACAACAAAAAAAATTTGAAAAATTTTGCAAAAGTAATAAAGTCTTGTTATGTCCTGCCATAACACATTAAGGTTGAAATGTTGAATTTCAGAGTATTTCTACAAGTGCCCTATAAAGTGTTAAGAAAAGGGAAGGGCGTGAGAATGAAGAAGGAAAGAACACATAAATGGACACTTGGATAGTACCTGCTGTACTGTGTTTTCAGAAGCAAACAGGTGAATGATTTCTGCATAATTTCACAGAAAGGCAGCGCTTTATGAATGCATTCAACAAAATGTCAGCTGTAACATAACATTAAGACAGTAAAGCTGCAGGTTTTTCAGGCTTCTTTGTGGAGCCACAGAGGAGAGTAGTATGGAATCCAACCAGTGGTCAGTAATTACAGCTGTCAATCATGTATTTAACCCCCTACCTGCCTGAAAACACAAATAAGCGGTGAAATCCTCGCATCATGGGGTCGATTTTCAACAGAAAAGAAACCACAGGAGGTGCAGGAGTCTTTTTTCAACTCTGTATCAATTATAATACACCAGTATTTGTCCATGTATTTCCAACCTAGGCCTTCAGTGGCGTTCTACCTGACTTAATTTACCCATAAAAACCCAAACATCCACTGGTGACCAAAAGCATCCACTGATCCACTAATCCTCTCAACACATGTTAATAATGGGTGTAATATGCAGTTTGTCATCTTTTCAGTGAAGTATAAAACATTTATTAACAGGCAAAACGTTGTTAAAATTGCACTTCATTTTCAGGTTATTCACATTTTATTGTTAAAGGATAGTTTGTAATTGTAAATATTTTCATAGTGTAATGTTTAATGTTTTAATGTTTCACTGTAGTTGTTATTATTTATAGGTTATTATGCTATAATTTTACTTGAGATCATAATTGGTCTGTATAAAATAAAAATAAAAATAAAAATAAGCCCGACACCATTGATTGTTAATCATCCTTTTTCGGGCAAGTGACTATTTTTGTTAATTTCCGCAAACGTTAAATATGGGGCCAATCCTGTGCCTCATTAAGCAAGTTGGTTTCACTATACAGTGATTCAGAGAGATTTTATAGACATTTTGAAGTTGTAGATAGTGAATATAAGTGATTTTTGTCTGTTTATGACCTTATAACAGCTGTTTTATTGCATGCGTTTACTTTTTAGCAAGGGCTGCTCGGATGTTTTATGGTAACAGGAGGGAGACTGTTGTCTCGGCAACTGACAAGGGGGTGGATGACGATGTCCAATAACAAATTTGGAATTTCAGAGTATTTCAACGAGTGCCCTATAAAGAGTTAATATCTTCAGTGTAATATTTTGGACTTCGCAATTTCATCCCATGGACCAGATTGGAACCTTCAGTGGCCCGGTTTTGGCCCGCGGGCCACGTGTTTGTCACCCCTGCTTTTGAGGAACAGGAGCGAGGACAGCCAGTGATTCGTGTTAATATTTGATGTGTTCTCTACAACAGGATGTATAATTTAATATGGATTGCTGTGTCTTGCTCTGCCGGCGGTGCAGATAATACTTACTGAAGTGTCATCCCTGCTGGTCGCGGTACCGTCTCCGTCACAATCTATTCACATCGCGGACTAATAATGAAATGTCACGTATGAACGCTCAAATGATTCTTTTTCCAAGGTAACACTGTTGTCTTTTTTTTTCCTGTTGTTACATCGTGTCTCTCGATGGCTGTCAAAGTACTGTTGTCATACCTCACACTTCACCGTACGTTGGAATGAAGCATGATGTTTTTACTCTATGTGATATTTTCTACATTCCAGTGTAAGTATTAAATTATTATAAGTATTCACTGTGACATATTATCATAATCCAACAACAAAGAACTCATACACCCTGAAAAATCAATTGAATTCCTTCCCCACATCGTATATTTGCAGCTTCATTTATCCTTTGCTGCAGAAATTAATGTCAAAGTGACAGTTTTAGCTGTGAAAAACTGACATTTACAAGAAAATAACCCTGTTTGTTCCTCATTAATTGAAAGAAGTATTCTGACAGGGATGATCCCTGAAAGCGGCGTTTGTCTTTTGAGAACATTTTTCTCTCTTTTAGTCTCTCCCGAGTCAATACTTTGGAAAAACACAGTTCTGAGCTGAACTTGACGACTCCTTCACCAGCAAAGGTTTCAATTCATAACTTTAGACACCCATAATGAGCTATACTTTCCTGGGAGCAATCATTTTCTTTTTTTTTTTTTTTTCCCCAGCCCAAATGGTGGCTACCTGACTTTAGTGTAATATGTTTTTTTCTTTTCCTCCTTCCAATAGCTGGTGCCAAGTGTGTGCAATTCACAGATTGTTCTTCTAACTATGTTTCAAGTACAGAGAGATGTGATTGTGAATAAAGGAACTGCAGGAAAAGGACCACGAAAACTATAATTTCCCATCATAAAAGCTGAAAAGTCTGATAACGTAAAACTTTGTGTAATGGATATGAAAAAAGTCACATCTCAGTTGATATTAGCATAAGATGCAGAGCGTGTACATGGACACGGCTCATGTAAGATATTCCATTTCCACATGCTTTTACACACCGTGAAGGCATCTATAATGTAACGTGTGAGCCTCAGTGGAAATAAAACCACTTATTCGGACATGCATCAGGTCTAAGTGTACACAAGGTTACAGAGAGTAATCTGCTTCAAAGAGGGACATGTAATGCACTGACATGGTTACTGTAAAGCTCCGAGTCACGTTCATCTGCTGTGGGATGTGGTGCCTTAATGATTCCAGCCTCAGATTCATCCATGCCTTTCATGTCAGTGTATTATTGATCAAGCTGCAGTCTGAAGTGTCTGGATTTTAACCTCAAGTGGTACTCAACACTAAAGCTTACTTTTTTAAGCTATAAACACAATGTGACGCAGTTGTGACGAAACATATCGGTACAAACATTTACATTTTATTGGTAAAAACAGCTCAAATCTGCACTTCCTGTTTTAACATCTTGAGTTTTCCCACCTTGATGTTGAAGCCAAGTACTGTTCCAACATTATGTTTGTTGGTTTATTAAAGTTCTAATGTCCACACATATGCATGCATCAGTCTCTGTATTTAGATCCAATTTGGATATGTGAAGTATGAACAGCAGGAAAAACAACTTGAAATAGGAGGTAAAATTAGCTTCACTGTGCTATTAGCTACCTAGCTAGAATGCTACATTAGCCTGGTGGTAATAAAGTACCAGACATTACTTTATTATTCTTACTAAAAAGGCTTATAATTAAAAAACAACCTGTTAGTATAATCTTAAATGTCCTTTCCGTTGAAAAATACATAAAATAAATCTATAGCGTTGTATAAGTTTGTTGGTATATTAAAGTTCTTATGTCCACACATATGCATTTGTCTCTGTATTTAGATCCAATCTGATATATGTCAAGTATGAACAGCAGGAAAAAGTAAAGTTTCAGGTTAAAAACAGCTTCTATAAACCAAAGTGGTCATATTTAGTGTGATCTCCCTTTACATTTAACATGTCTTTAACCCTTTTGTTCAGACAATGTGAGATTTAATGCATTCATTTTATGATGTTTTATACCAGGTTTCATTCAATACATGTCAGATGTTTCTAATTGTTCGTTCTGCTTCTTGTCATGGGGTCAGAGGTCACACAAAATAGTGACTTTAACTTTTACAAGACATTTCATTCAGTTTTTTGTGCGTCTTTTAAGGCTGTGCACATATTTCCTGTATTTTCTTGATATATCTGAAGAAAAGAGAATTAAAAAGAAATATGTATGATCATTTAAACCCTGAAAAAAACAACATGCAGGTGGAATATACATCCACCAGCGAGCAAAAGCACTGTTGATCCACTAATTCAACAGTTCTGTTTATTTCAGATGGGAGAAATGTGGGAAGATGATGTAGTTTTCCATCCTGGTATCTTTACTCTTCACTCAGTATCTTTACTTTTAGCCCCCTTTTTCCACTTCGTTTCTGTCCAAGTGCTTTTAGTTCAGTGCTGCATGGATGATTACCTGTCACTGAAGACTGCCGAGTGCCCAAAGCGGTTGACGTCGTGGTACAGGTCTGGCCGAGGCAGCACCGTCCACTCATCACACGCTGTAATGAAAAGAAGACAAGGAGAGGTCAGACAGTTCATACATTAAATCATACATACCCTCAGCAGCGTATTCAGCTGACACACCACAGGGAGGATGGTGAGACCTTTAACAGCTCATGTCCCTGTGTCAATGCGTCAGCCGACAGAATGTCCTTGGCCCACGAACGCTATCCTGTCCAGAACATGTAGTCAGATACGAGACAGGAAATGCACATGTAAAATACGGTGTCATCGAGCAGTGTAGTGGTCAACACTGGCATTTTCAATGATTTTTAGGATAAAAATATACAGAATAGAGCTGCTCAGGTGAAACCTAACTGGAAACGTTATATTATGTACATTTCTAAGGGTTTGACGCGACCAAGGCCATGTCTGTGGGCGAAGCTTTCTCTGTGGATGTTCATTAGTTGCTGGGCAACATGGACCAAACAAGTCATCTGGATTTATTTTTGATATGATGTACGATTCATAGATATTTTGTTCACATCCACCCATGCTTCAAACACTCATTAATGTCATTAATGTACAATATCAACACCCACAGTAACTAAAACATGGCACGGCACTACGCATCAATCAATCAGTCAATCAATAAAACAAATAAATATAAAGCACCACTGAGAGGCAATGACTGGAGAAACACATTCACAATTACAGAAAACAATCAATGATGAGTTGTTCACAAAGAGGGAACATTCTTAATTTTGCATTTTTTAAAATTATTTTCAGAGCACAGTCCTACACTAACATAATCAATTGCATATATTGTTCATTCCAACTATAAAGTGATGTAAAAGTACACTTTAACTGTAGTTTTGTTTAAATGTGTACACTCATCCTTATATGGATTCTGCTGAGACAAGCAAAACACTATCATTTTATAATTTGCAGGCAAAAAAAAAACTTTAAAAATGAAGGTCAAAAGTGTAATATATGTGCATTAAAAGTCTTTGGGTTGTCTGGGTGTAGAATGTCCCGTCCACACTAATATGGATATTTTGCAAAACTGATTTTTCTCTACATTTGGGTTTCTTGTCCACATGTAAACAGTTCACAAAAAAACTGTCATTTTTCCAAACTCTGGTTTTTGTTTGTTTGTGTATTGTTTGTTTCGAGCAGAAGAAAAGAAAAATCTTTTTTTACGTACAAGGATCCAATAGCACACTGTTCAGAGCACACAAGTTGATAAATAAAGTGATCATTACATTATGGAAATTTCCATGCACATTAGTAATAAAAAATTAAGTATTGCTCGAAAAGGAGTGGGAAGAAGAAAACTTATATAATCCCACTCCCTCCTCTCATCTATATAACAGAACACATAGCCCATGCTTCCTTAATAATAAATTAAATCTGTAGGTACTTAAATCTTCGAATTAAAGTTAAAGTAAGTTCAGCAACATATATGAGTGTTCCCAATATGAGCAGGATGATTTGTCAAGTCATCTATCAAAAGTTTAAGTGTTAGTCAAGCAAGTCTGAATTTCTAAAAACTGTAACTTGTCTGACTTATGTCATGTGACCAAAGTCCCCCGTCTCCCATTAGTGTCTACGGGAAGGAAAACCAGAACCAGCAACAAAAAAAGAGACACTACAGTACAAGGACGTTGCATGAATTTACAGGCAACAAACACCTCATTCTATTTTTTTTTTTTACATGAATGAAAAAACATGGTATTCTAACAGAAATCAAATCTTCAGGAGAACTGGCAGCAAACATATGAAAAACATGCCCCCTACACATATCTGTTTCAGCTCTCTTGAGAGGAAACCCAGAGATGACACAGTTTTTCATCTCATCTTTTTCCCCTGCAAATCAATTGGGCGCTAACATGTACCACAGCTATGCAGAGATGAGGGAAAGTGTCCCAGCAGGACTGCACCGGGAATACAACAAATCACTCAGGAAAAAATGTTTGTCATTTTCCAACATCTGGCATTAACAGTGCACGCGGTCAAACGTGTGACCTTTTATGCATTATCCCTACCGCAGGGTGCCAGCGCTTCGAGCTCCATACGAGAAAAACAGTAACAACAGCCCAAACACAAGCAGCAGGTTGTGCTGACAGCAGATCTAACACTTCAAATCAGTTTAGAGCTCTCATGTCTCTTTCTGCTTGTTGCCAGCAGATCCTTTCACCTGACAACATGCACGTTAAATTGATCACATATCACTGTATCTCAGCTAGCTGATATACTCCTGCAGTAAATCAGCCTTCCTCAAAGGCAGAGCTCTCTCCTGGGGTGTGAGTTGTGACCTCATTCCTAGGTTACTACTGAACTATTTGCAGTCAGTCATTTTAAAGGACAGCGCAGCTCTGGAAATTGTTAGGAGCAGCCTGTAATTTTACACACATTTCCAGGTAAAGAACAAATTGTTTACCTTGATAGACCACATTCCAGGCTGTGGGTCCTTGATGTTGACAACTTTGGCAGAGTTGGGAATGTGCAAGAGCTCAGTCAGGCCGTCACTCTTCCCCATGATCTTCCCTGGAGGCGGAATGTGAACAGAGACATTAATTACCTTTTCCGCAGCTCTGACAAATAAATCCTCAACTCTTCACGCATGACAGCAAGATACACATAAAACTATCAGGAGGAAGGACATGGGTTCTGCAGATTTCAACAAGTTCAATTTACATCTTTTATGAATGTAATGCAAGATCTATTTCACATCTAGTCTTACTTTGGTGCTGATAGAAATACAGAATACTGGATGATGGTAGATCCTCAAGTTCCTCATTCAACTGCACAAAATTCAATACATTTTAAAATTCAGATGACTGGACAGTTTTAGACTTTTAAGGACTTGAAGAAACCCTGAAAAAACATGACAGATTCAGTCCTGTGAGTGAATATTTATTAGAATTAAGATGTTAACATTTCTAGTTTTTGGTTACATTAAATGCCAAGATACTGACACCAAAACAGTTGGTGTTTACAGTTGAATGAAGTTCTCATTTCAATATTGAGCCGTGTTCATTCAGAAATTTTTAGTCATCTCTAAAATACATAAAGCTAAATAATACAGGGAAAAACTTCAAAGTGTATCTTATAGTGTTTATTATAAATGAAAAAGCTTCACCTTAAAATTGAGATATCAGTCTAAGCAGTGAATCAAAAAGTGTGTAGTGTGCATTACATATGAAAATAAGAAATATGCAGAGCTTTCCTATGGTTTTTAAAAGCTTTAGGTGCTCTTTGGATCCTAGTATTTTCTCTATAACTTAAGTGCACATGTACAGTAGGGCAGGAAATCTTGCAAGTTGCCAAAAAAATAGAATATTGTTTCACATAATTGGGGAAGGTAGAACATACAAACAAAAACCATTAAAAATCTTAAAAAGAAGGCTTCCAAAGGTAGGAATGAGTTGCATCCACTCTGGCATCTGCCTTAGGTAGCACCTAACCCTTAAAAGAGGAGGGAAACCCCTAATATATATGTAAAAAATATTCAGATGTATTCATCCATTTGTTCACTGAGATCCTTTTGAGACATGTTAACACTAATCATACCCTGGGGGTTTTTAATCTCGATGTCAGGTGCCGGACCGCTGAGGGCCACAGTGACTTCCTTCAGGCTGGGGTCAAAGGGCATCTGCCATATGTTGCTGACCTCACTAAAGTGATCAGTGGACAGCAGGTGGACCTTAGATGACTGTACAGCCTCCTCCACCCATTTAAGAACCTACAGCAAACGGAGAAAAATGCAAGAATTACAATGGACTGGTATGGATATAATGGTAGAGAAGCTACACAAGAATATGGCATTAATACACTACCTGCAAACACACACTTACCCCACAGCTGCATATGAGGTCAACCGCTCAACATGTGCACAGCTTTCATCAGGAAGTTTCAAACATTCCCTGTGTCTGGACCCCCTACTTCCTCTCCCCGTGGAGAGAGCTGCTACCAACTGCTACCGTTTAAGACCCCGACATTTTTCAACCCAAAATATTTAAAGCAGCCTTTTATACACAGAGGCCACTGGAGTCAAACATTCTCAATAAAACATTGGGTGTAAGGAAAGAAGTTACATGGAAGTCCCCAAAATTAGACTGAAATGCTGAAAGAACTGATTTCTTCACTTGTTTCAAGTTGTGTTGTGAATCTACTCATTATATCTAGAATCTACAATCATCTAGAATAATTAAGAATGTAATGTTAGGGTAGATATTCTGGAAAAAGAACCACAAATGGATAAAAGGATAAAATTAAGGCCAAGATTTTTGCTGCCAGCACTTTATTCTAATTTAGCTAAAAAGAAAAAACACATTATAAGACCAAAATCAAATAGCGGTTGATGAATTAAACTAGGCTTCATCCCTAGAATTATTGAAAAAAATCTATTCCAAGTAGATTTTTTCACATTTAGTTTGAGCTGAATTAATTTATTTACTCAAGCATTTATTACCTGGACTTAGATGTTCCATTATGTTGTAGATCATTCATTAAGTGAATTGATTTCCAAATACATCAGTCTGTTAAACTCCATTTCCTATCAACCTCTACTTTGAAAGAACCTTTCTTCTTTCACAGACATAATCCTAGCGGCACAGATTTGGTATTGAAATAATGAAGATAAGAGAAGGAAGGGGAGAAAAAGCTGAGGAAATTAATTATTATTATTATTTAAAAAATGCAGAGAAACCAAAGTGTTCTCAGGAAGTCTTGACAGAAAATTATTCAGTAAAATTTGCATTTTTCTTCGTTCTCACTGAGGAATCTTGCAGTATCTAGTACTAAAATGGCAGCTCAGTTCTAACTTCAGCCTTTGACTCACTGCCCAGTTCAAGACCTCTGATTTACATTTCTTGGAAAGGTTGAAAAGCTCTACGGCATGCATCAATCAATTAAATGTTTCCTGCACACTTGATCTGGACTCCAGACTTGGGAATGGGCCGAGTATAAGACATGAGAGAAGCTGTAAAACTTTCTAAGACATTTATTTACATGGGTGTGGAGGCCAAGTTCAAATTATTCCATCACTGTGACTGAAGCGCGGGCATAACATTTTTACCTGCTGAACTTATCAGTGAAAAGAAAAGAATTGAAGCTCATTGAATAATTCTCTTACCTCATTGACCTGTTTCTTGTCAAGATGAAAGACCTGCCCAGAGCTGGTGGAGGCGATCTCCTCATAAGCCTTGTAGCCGATGTGACTCCTGTCATCGCAGTCGCCCGTCAGCACAAACACAACCTGCACAAATCAACCCACATAAAAATATGATCTGTTTGACTCTTAAGTTGCAAATGTACTCAACTAAAGAAAAAACAAGCCAAACCTGTGACTGTTTCTGTTGAATCAGCTGCAGGACTTCGTGAGTCAGCTTGTAGTCTTTAGAACGGGCATCTGTGAAGACGTAAATGTAGGATCCTGGAAGGGAGATTTCCAAGGCGATCTTAATGGCACCGATGCTCATCTCTGGACAGTCGCCACCTCCCTGAGTAAAACAAGGATAGCATCGGCAAATGTCGTACACCTGCACATCCCAGCATCCAATCTGCTGCAGCTAAAAATGTCTAATAGTACAGAAGAAACTAGGAAACACCATATGGCCAAAGCCCAAAAGCAACGCACAATTAAAGGAGTGGCCTCAATGTCTGCTGTTCGGTGTTGGTTTTATTAGCTTTAGGTCAGATACTGTCAGAGTCCAATATCCAGAGCTCTGATGTATTGAATAAATCAAATGTTCCTCCTTGACGGGCAGTTGTGTTTAAAGACCTGTACAAACCCAGCCTTTAGAGGATTCTGTCATGAAAGTTTCCACTACTTGTCCACAACTTAGCATCTGTGAGCATTAATTCATACTGAATCATATGGTCTGTCAGTTAGCTTGATAATTATCACAAGTAGCGAGTTATTGTGTTTAAAGATTTCATGAATTTGACATTAATGTTATCAAATACAGAGGTATGTCATAACATTTACTTTGTAGTTAAAATTGATGGTGTTTATTAATCCACAGTTAGTGGATGGAATCAGTGATTTCATCCCTCACTCTTCTACAACTCCACACACTTGTTTACATAAAACAAACATGGTAAAGGACATACCATGCACATGGTCACATGGGGTTCTTCAATTATTTACATAAAGTCTGTGAAACAAAATAATGTAAAAACGTACCATAACATTTACATACACTGTATGTGGGCAATAGTTTTCTAACAGTCCATGAAGATCAAGTGTGACAGTTTTTAATCTGTCTTTCTCATTCACTATTAGTTCTGTCTGGGGTCAAATACAAATGTCTTCAGCAGCATTCCAGCAGACATACTGTATGTCTGTCAGTCTGAGGGCTTCAATAGGCAGCTGTGATGCATCACCCCCAAGAGTAACATCTGGAACAGAGTGACCCATGATTTGAGGCCAAGAGCGCGGACACTGAAGACACAGGACTGCTCCATCTCTTTTGTACCCCAGTATCCACCCCTCACACCCCCCAGTACTGCCTCCAAAAGCCCCTGTGTTCTTTTGCTAAAAATATGAACCCGTCCACACAATGCCATCTATGTCAGAACAATTTCAATATCGAGAAGTTCCGTGGAGAATCTTTTCCATGCGCCCTGGCCAAAGCGTCTTCAGGAGTTCTGCAGGTGAGGAGGTGAGCGAAGGAAAAACAGACCCAAGAATGGAGCAACAAGTGAGAGGAAACTGGATCTGTTCCATCCTACACACAATGCACTACTGCACCAGATTAACAGAAGCAGATGCCAAGGATGCACACACACTTGCCAGAGTCTTTCTTCAAAGAGCAGACGTCTGAATGCTACCAGTTTTTGTTGGTTTCTTTGTGCCAGCTTGGCAGTTTGTGGTGTTCCGTTGTTGACTCTTGCTGATGCGCAAGGAGGTTTCTGCACAGCTTCCAAGTCATTAAACAAAAATGTTAACTTGGCCGTTCTCTGTTTAGCTGTCTGGCCATCGTGTGTTTTTGTTTAGACATTTTTTGAAGGAAAACAAACATGGTGCAAATTGCTTTTTTCACCCACATTATTGTTTACATACAATGGGACCACAGCCTGCAGTGGAAATGACCGTCTGCTTAAAATGGACCAATGTGGTCTAACAGATCCGTCTCGGTCCTAATTAGCTAATCCCCTATGTCAGACTGCCTCTTTATCAAGACCAGATGACCTTATGCGACTGCTTCAGGGCTCAGGTTAGCGCCGCTGCTTCCTCAGGCTGATGAATCTGCTCAACTTACCTGAACGTACAACTCTCTCAGCTCATACTGGAACTTCTTCGGGTCTGTTGTGATTGTTACAGGTCCAATCTCTGCAAGGAAACAACACAAGCACATCCTGTGAATAAAAGGACCACGGGCCGCATTAGATGAACGACCGAAACCGTGTTTGCTGCCTAAACTTGTTTCTTTTGACCTATATGTTAGTTTTGGCAAAAGCTCATGAATGTCCAGATTAAACTGTCAGAATATGAAGCACAGGAAAGGAGATATTTAACTAAAACAGAAAGGAAAGGAAGGAAATTAAAGATACACACAACATGACAAGGGATGACTTGGGGAGGTTGGAGTTACAATCATCAAATACTTGATACTGTAGATATCAGCACTTCCTTTTCCTGCTCTGATCATTTACACCCACATATCGTTCTTTTGACACTTGTATCAAAGCTGTTACTTTACATCATGAACCAGAATTTGGACAAGATCCCATTGTTTTTGTCTTATTGCGACTTATATCATTTCATTTTGTTGCATCTTGTTGTGTCTTTTAATTTGTTTTGTTTTGGTGTATATTTTCAGTAATTTTTATGGTGTTGCATCTTTTCCATCATTTTCATCATTGCATTTTTGTCTCATTTTTCTCTTGTTGTATCTCTGACCCCATTTTTATCTTGTTGTGCCGTTTACACACTTTTCATCTAGTTGCATCTTGACACTCTTTTCAATTCATTGCATCTTTCACATCGTTTTCACCTTTTTCAGGGTTACAGTCTTGGTGCATCTTTTACAGTGTTTGTGACGTGTCTTGTAGTGTCTTTTCCATCACTTTAGTCATTTGTGTCTGTCATTTTCATTTTGCATCTTTTACAGTGTTTTTGTCTTGTGTCTCCCCCATCATTTTTATTTTATGCATCGCTGACATTCTTTTCAACTCAACTTTTACATAACTTTCATCTGCTTGCATCTTCTCAGTAATTTTTGTTTTCTTGCATCCTTTCTGTTGCTGTTGTCCTGTTACACCTTTTGTCACATCTTTGACACTATTTTCATCTTGTTGGATCTTTTCTGTCATTTTTGTCATTACAATTCTGACACTATTTTCATCTTGCTATATTTTTTTATATATGTAGTTATAACCTTGGTACATCTTTTACAGTGTTCGTGACGTGTCTTATTGCATCTTTTCTATTAGTTGAGCCACATACATCTTTGACTTTGAAAAAATGACAACACTGTCAAATAGAATGAAATTCAACATACAGAAAAGTATATTTAAGTGGATGTTTGAAGTTATATAACCACTGAATACATTAGTCTTAGCCTGTTTTCTCTCTTCCTTTTTTGCGTACAGCTCCATCTAATCTGATCACAAAGCAGCTCAAAGGTTCACCAGTAGTTTCTCTCATTATTTACAGTACGTCTAATCATTTCAGACAGTTACATGGTTCATAGCAGCACATCACACATTTGTTTTAAATGTTTTTGATGGTTTACTGCATGCAAAAAACCTCAACCTCCTGATTTTGATTTTTTTTTTTTTTACTGGAGAAAAGCAAAAACATTTTGGGGGAAACAGTGGATTCCAAGTTACACAATGGGCTTGAAATAGACGGCACTAATGGTAGTCGCAGCTCCTTGCTCTGTCATCACAGAGGAAGACTTGTGAATTTGGACTAATATTACTATGTCAATGTCCTCTCAGGCTTTGGCCCACGTAGAGCGATCTCTCACAGTATTATAACCCTACAACGCCGTTACCACACACTGTAGTGACAACATGGCTTGTGTTCTGTACAGTACCTCTGCCAGTGTTGGTAGTCGCTGCTTTTTCTCAGCTTACTTTGTTCTATCCGTTAATGAGCTGCTAAGCCCCGTCTTGAGTCAAACAGTGTGACTTCAGCCACTGCAGCTGTGCTGAGGAATGACTCTGATGAGGGGCTGCAAATGTACACACACAGTCGCACACTGCAGTTCTGCACATGCAAGCAGATTGCAAAACAAGGGTTCCCTTGTTCAAGAGAGGGCAATTACAAATGATCCCTGACTTCAGAAAAAGGATACAGTCAGAATGGGTCTATAACAGTCTTCGGCGTTGTCTAGAGGCCGGGACCAAGAAGACAAATGCAGATATTTAGTGAAGTGTTGAGAGTCTCAAAACATAACAGTGCTCTTAATGCAAAGAAACTTCTGGTGGTCTCTGCTCGGGTGTGACTCTCATAACATTGACATTTACATAAGAATTTTCTCCACTTACTCATTGTAGCCATTAACAGCTTATATTTCTGTCTGAGAAGCTCTCCATCAGTACTTTCAGTTTCTATAATAACATACTCAAGAAGTCGTTTCTGAGATGACCCAGATTTTGGCCTCCGTCGAAATCTTCAAGGTGAAGAGAGGGAACATTTGTGGCGATCAGAGGCGCTTTTAAAACTAACATGGAAATGTGTCTGGCCACTCAGAACGGAATATAGATCTCAAGCCAAACTTTTCAGAGATGGAAAAGCTGACATCTCTTTCCTTATGGAAGAAGTTCCCATGGCTGTTGTAAGTGTTCTTTAGACTATCAAAGCTACAGCGCCTCTAACCACAGCTACCCTCTGCACGCTGCCATGGTGGAAAACCATAGTTAATAACTGTGTCATTTCAACAGCACGAGTAGAAATTAATTTAATCCTTCAAAGTCTTGTTGAGTGTGACACAGTGGTGTAGTGGTTAGCATTGTCACCTCACAGCAAGGTTCGATTCCAACCAGGGACCTTTCTTCCTCCCACCATCTAAAGGCATGCACTGATAGGTTAATTGGTTAATCTAAAATTGCCCATAGGTGTGACTGTGAGAGTGAATGGTTGTTTGTCTCTATATATCCTGCCTGCGATGAATGGGCGACTACCACTTTGTGACTTAATCCAATCCAATCCAATCCAACTTTATTTGTAAAGCACTTTACAACAACCACAGTGGACCAAAGTGCTGTACAGAG
>JAPQRQ010000019.1:5917368-5937140 GCA_037367365.1 Apogon talboti | reverse complement strand
ACTGTTCATGCAGAGGTGGACCTTACAGACCCTGGAGACCACATTGGACCTGAGACTGGGGACTCACTGTCCTCACTATAACTGTTGCTGTCACTGTCTGTTAATGCATGTGGAAATGACCAAAAATAGTCACTTCCCCAATAAAGGGTTAAAATAACAACAGTTCCTGAGTAGTGT
Organism: Apogon talboti; assembly: GCA_037367365.1. Classification (NCBI taxonomy): domain Eukaryota; kingdom Metazoa; phylum Chordata; class Actinopteri; order Kurtiformes; family Apogonidae; genus Apogon; species Apogon talboti. The sequence goes on along the minus strand of JAPQRQ010000019.1, from coordinate 5,936,963 downwards.
CTGAGGTGTATGATCCAGACTATGCTATTTGATGCTGCCACATGCTGATAGAATGAAGAAGTATTCCACACTCCAGCAAACCTCACATACATCTGTAGGTGTAGAAGTGGGACAGAGCTGATCTGCTCCTCAAACCTACATGATAACCATTTTTCTTGACCTTTGAGCTCGTCCCACTAAAATCCCACTGCCTCGATTTCGTCAGTGTCATTGACTTGTTATGGGAAGGTTAACATAAGGAGTTTCACAGTTTATCTGAACCTTATCAGAGGACTATGTAACTCCACACTCACGTGGCCGTGCTCTCATTTTTCAGTGCCTGGAGGTGAGGACTGAGGGGGCGTCACTCAGAAAAGCACATCCAGTTGGATTTTTTGGTTTGTTTTGCTTGTTGTTTTTTTTCCATTAGACAGTACTAACGCAAACTCTTAACCCTTAAAACCCTTCTGTTATATTTTCTTTTTTTTCCCTTTTCTTTTCTTTATTTATTATCTTCTATGTACTCAATAAAACAAGATATTCAGGACAGTGCTTTCTGGTCTTTTTCAGTTAATTTTTGTCATCTTTTTGGATTATTTTCCTCATCCTTGCCTTTAGTGTTGAATATTTAGTTGATTATTCAGTCAGTCTGTGTCCATGTTAATGATTGTTTCTTAACTATTGTCCTTATTGTTGGTTATTTTTAAATGATGTAATTTTTTTTCATTTTTGCTCATTTTTACCAATTTTCTTGATTGTTTTGCTTGTTTTTGTTTATTATTGAGGTGTAAATAATCCTGATTATCATTAATGTTGGATGTAAACTGAGGAGGTGATACCAGACTAATCATAAGAAACGTCAGTAAATGGACTCATGCAATCCTTAAATCATATTATAGAGATTTAAGGATTTTCTTTTCTTTCTTTTCTTTTCTTTTCTTTTCTTTTCTTTTCTTTTCTTTTCTTTTCTTTTCTTTTCTTTTCTTTATTATCTAGTACATACCTAATAAAACAAGATACTTAAGACTACGGTTTCTGTAATGTCACTAAAATTTTGCGACATGTTTTAAAGCTGTTTCTTGCCTTCGAGCCCATCCACACAGCAGTACTGTCCACATGTTACTGCTGGGCTCAGATACCTAAAATATTTATAGTGTCCTTGTCAGAACACATTTATGCAGCCTCACTGAGCAGATCTGTGTAGATTGGAGATATGAAGGCAGCGCCAAAGTCTGAAGGATGACTCAGCAAAATGAAGGCTGGTCTTTTGTGTTGGAGTTAGATGAAGGCAACGCTCACACCCCTGTATATTTTCGTACTTTATTCGATATCTAATCGAAACAGGATATATAATAAGCCATGATACTTTTAGAGAGAACAAGCAAACCATGTGTTGTGCATGTGACCAGCTGACATCAGAGGGGGCTCACTGTATAAATATTGGTTTTTCTACATTTCTATCACTGATCAGGAAGTTCGTAGTAGCAGTGAATGATCTGACAAATATTTAGAGAGAGATTCACAAGATCATTTTGTCTATTTGAACTTTCAGACCAGCTCAGAAATACATTTGCATACCTCTCATACTTGCTTCTGCTTTTGTTTAGCGTCTAAAACAGGAAGAGAGCTTTTCCTCTGAGGCCTTGGCAGCACTGACGCAGCGCTTATAAATGTACCTTCTAGGACAGATGGTGAATTTCAATTTACTCAACACACACTCTTACCTAATGCCTTGTGCTTTTCACTCCGCTGCTTGAGTTGCGTAGTAATTAAAATGTCACTTAAAGGGAGCTGATACTGCTGCTGCTGTCAGGATACCAGGGTCTCTGGAGCGTTTTAACCAGTGATGGAGTTGACGTTCCTAAAAAGATTCATATGCATGATTTTACATTTTTAAGCTAACACTGGACCCTTTGGTGAAAATAGATCTGTAAGTGCTGCTGAAAAATATACATGTGCAGATCTACTTGCATTCATTATTATAATGCTTAACTGAGTCTTATGGAATCCATTGTATTCTATGGACAGAACTATGAAATAAGCTGACTCCACACACTGTATAATCTTAACCCATAAAGACCCAGTGCTACTTTTGTGGCAGCTTCGAAATTAATTTTCCCTCTATTTAACCTTTCTTTAGTGATTTATCCCCATTTATGATCATATTATCGTCTCTATTTGGCATTTTTCAGTGAAAATCAGGAATTTTTCCTAAATTTAATTTACTGATTATGTAGATGTTCATAAAAGCTCAGTGTAAAGCTGAGGGCTATTATGCCAAAACAGAGAAAACTTTTTCGGTAAATATATCAATAATTGAACATATAAACAGGTGTCTCCAACCGCTGTCATTTGTCAAACTCAATGGGTCTTACTGGTGAATCAATGTTGCAGAAGATGTTTCCATGTTCACTACTGAGCCTCAGAACTGATGACCATGAAAAGATGAAAATTTGCCTTTTACCTCAATTATTTACATGTACTGAAAAACTGGGTATTAAACATTTTACATTAGTAGACAATTTTGGTTTCCAGTGGCTGTTTGGGTCTTTGAAGGTTTTCTTTCTGATCTATTCTCATCTATTTTATCCTCTTTATTCCCCTGTCTTTACAATTAATACAAATAACTGAGTATGGCACTGTGATACTGAATACATTCCTGCATTTTTCTCTTTTTGTTGCCTGTTTTTGGTCCTAAGCCAGCTCCAGAAAACACCTTGTTAAGAAACTAATGAGTCATGCTGCTTTGGCTGGCTGCGCTCCATCAGCTATAATCGCTTCGTCTCCGTCGAAAGCTCCAGACGGCGTGCTGAGGAGATGGACAGACTACCCGCCAAGGGATCTTCGATCACCTTTGCAGGCAGTCAAGGAAATGTTAAAGCCCAGGACGGCTTTTGCAAACACATTACTCACTATAAATACCGAAAGAGATAAAGACGGCATTACCAATTTGTGGTTTGCACTTGTATTTCATGAGCTTTTACAGTTGTTTCTCCAAAACATGTGTGTCACCTACTTGTTTTGCTTTGTTGGAAACATCCTTGGTGAAACGACCTTAAAGCTAATGGTTATTCTGTCCTGTCTTTGTGCCGGCGCTTCCTCTACAGTCCAGGCACGCTTTGACATACCAACAAAAAAGGAAATAGAGGTGAAATATGATGCAGGTGTTCATCCATTGGCAAGCAGCCATTAGGTTTCTTGACCGTGAGTCGATAACTGCTTTCACCTTGTCTGGAAAGTCACCAGCCACATGGATGGAAGCAAAACGTGTCATGCTCGTACTATAAAACCAACATAAGAGCTGTGATAAAGAGATATACTTTGCACTGATGAATTTAATCAGTGTTCCAGCTTCACTTAGGTTTGTAACATGGAGCTAAAAATTCTCCTGTACCGCTGTCAAATTAGTTCAGGGTTGTCAAACTCATTGTAGTTCAGGGGCCACATACAGCCCAATGTGATCTTCAGTGGGTCGGACCAGTAAAATAATATCCTATTAATAATAATCCCAATTTTTCCCTTTGTTTTAGTGTGAAAGTTAAATGACATAAAATTGTGCATAACCTGAACAATCATGTACAGTTTGGAATATCTTTAGAAAAAATAAGAGCAATTTCAACTATATTATATCTCAGCTTATTATTAACACAATAGCCCAACAAACACATTTAGTAACAGGCAGAATATTGTTAAAATTGAACTTATTTTTCTTAAGGCATTTCAGGTTGTTCATTTTTGTTGAGGTTTTTCACATTTTATTGTGACAGGATAGTTTGTAAATGTAAATATTTTCATAATGTAATTTTACTTTTCTCACATTAAACTGAGGAGAAAATTTAGAGTTGTCATTATTTACTACTATATTATGTTATTATTTTACTTGGGATCACATTGAGTTGTATGTGGCCCCTGAACACCTTTAACTAATAGTATTTTCAGTGTAATTTTTGCGCTTCGTAAAATCATGCATTGGGCCGGATTGGACCATTCGGAGGGCCATTTTTGGCCCGCGGACCTTATGCTTGACACCCGTGGTTTAGCTCATTTACTGCCAGGACTTTCTACTGTACATGCAGACAAATGGACATGAACCATGCAGACACAGAAGCCGGCTGACACATTAGTATTGAAGTGATTCTTATCCTCTAATCTTATTACTGACGCACTGAGGTAGTAGTAAGCTCCATTCAGTCATGTCAGGTGAATAGGTTCTCCTTCCTCCGTCAGGACGTCTGTCAAGTAGCGGAAAGGGGTGAGACGGGATGTTCCCACTAAATAGACATTGAATGACTTTTGCACTGCAGCACCTCCTGGGTTGCTGTCATGACTCAGGGTGACATGTAGGGGAGAATAAATGGGACGCCGGAGAGGATTCAGAGGAAATATGTATATAGATAGATAGATAGTGCAGTCAGAGACAACACTGTGCTCAAAATAGAGTCAACCACAGCTAAAGTGTCCTATAGATGACGTGGGCAGGTGCACATTTCCTGGCCTTTTACAGACAGGTGACTAATTAAAAGAAAAACCTGACGGGGCTTGTCTCTTCCGGGATGACAAGGCAGCCACGAGGGCTCACTAACTATGACCCTGATGTGAATAATATGCTATTTTAGTCACCACATCTCAACCCAGGTTAAACCGTGTAGGAGATTTGGAGCTGGCGTTTTAGACAGCGCTCTCCACCGCCTTCATTAAAACACAAAATGAGGGAATATGTTTTGAAGAATGGTGTTCGTGCCATCTGTAGAGTTCACAGACGTGCGGAATCGATGCCAGGGAACGCTGAAGCTGTTCTGGCGACATGTGGAGATGCCAACACCTTACTAAGACACTTTGTGGGGGTTTTACCTTGAATTTATCACCTGTCTATAATAGCTGACTTTACTGGAAAAAACATAGGATTCTGTACATTTGTAAAATCTTCCTAGTGTTTCTCTCTGATTTAAGAACATCTAATTTATCTCCTTGTGTCCTTTTATTTTCTTTCCTTACTTTCAGCTGATCTTTGATTAAAAAAATAACATCAATTTCATGTATTTACCAGTATAACAGATAGTATAGTACTAATACATGCAATGATCTTTAGTCAAAAACTTCAAAATCACATTTCACTTCTACTTAATTCAAAGTAATGCTGGTGGACTATGGGCATGTGATGTACACAAGCAATACAGTTCATTATCTATGTGTTTTCAGCATTTCTTGTGGTTTATTCATTCTTAAAAACAGGAAAGAAACAAGAGAACAAAAAATTTTTGAAAATGGATTCAAAACAACAAATAAGCAATGTTAAAAATACAAGAAGGCAGTTTATTTATAAATTAATAAAACATGCTTCCATAGTCCACACTATCCACTTTTCCACACATTTTCTTTTCTGGTATCTGGACTCTATACATCCCTAGTTCTTTATATTTAATTAAAGGATTTTTTTTGGCCTGGAGGGCAGTGACTTTAGCCCTCAGATTGTTAACCTCCATCACTTTCCATCAGGGGTATCAAAGTCATTTTGGTTCAGGGGCCACATACATCTGATATCAAGTGGGCCGCACCAGAGTGAAAAAAGTAAAATTACATTGTTAAAATGTTCACATTACAAACTATGTTTTAAAAAATCTGAATAACATGAACCCAAAATTTCTTGAGAAAAATCAGTACAATTTTAGTACAATATTATTATTGATTTTATTCTATTTCCTCAGCTTACAACTTACAGATCACAGTGGATATACAAATGTGCAGAACATTTAGTACTAGTCATAATATCATTAAAATTGCTCTTAATTTTGGCAAGACATTTCAGGTTGTTCATTTGTTGAGGATTTGTTGAAGCCAATAATGTAATAACAGCCGATAACGTAATAAATTTGCCCTTTTTGAAATGTAATAGGCCAATAGCATAATAATTAGCCAATAACGTAATAAAAGTCCTGAATTGATAACGTAATAACTTTTGGCTAATAACGTAATAATTTATTACGTTATTGGCCTGGTAAAAGAAAAAAACTTTACAAATGTAATAACTGAGCCAATAATGTAATAAATTATTACGTTATTAGCCAAAAGTTATTACGTTATCGGTTCAGGTCTTTTATTACGTTATTGACCTATTACATTTCAAAAAGGGCAAATTTATTACGTTATCGGCTGTTATTACATTATTGGCTTCAACAAGGTTATTCATATTTTTGCGAACGAATGGTTTGTTGATGTTCATGTAATTTTCCTTTTTTACACTAAAACAAAGATAATTTTTTGGAGTTGTCATTATTTACAGGCTATTCTGATAGTATTTTACTGGTCCGACCCACTCCGTATTGGTCTGTATGTGGCCCCTGAACTCCCATGGTTTTGACACCTTCGACTGTTAATATCTCAGTGTACTTTATGCATTTCACAAATTCACCCGATGATCCGGACTAGACCCTTTAGCGGGCCAGTTTTGGCTCGTGGGCCGTAAGTTAAATACCCCTGACTTTCATCCACAGTCTCAATGTCCACGGTGACGGTATTGCTGCCTGGATTTCATCACTCTCACTGGCCCGTGAGGGCGGAGTGGCCCCGCCCACTCCCGTGCGTCACAGGCGGCGTGGCGTGCGCAGCGCCTTTTGCCGGGAGCGCGCTTCCCCGTCCCCCCAGGCAGCCGTGTGTTGTGTCAGAGCCGGTCCTGTCCAGACGGAGATAGGACGTACCTCTACCGAGAGCCATCAGACACCCACCAGCTCCACAAGCCGTGCCTGTAGCCGCGTCGCGTCTTTACTCCAACCCGAAACAACCAACTCTGAATTTACATTAAATATGTCTAATATCGTCTGTTGTCAAACGCCTCAGGTAAGACTTATTTTCTGTGGACGTTTGTGTTGAAATTGGTGCCCGCTGCTGTTTGGTGCCTTTGTCACGTTAACGCTAGCTGTTAACATGTGGAGTACCGTTAAGTCTGTCACCGGGGAGTGGGCCGACGGTAGTGTGTCCGTGGTACAGTCACCCAGATGCGAATGTGTGCTCACAGTTGGAACGGGAGATAGCGGCTGCCTTTGCACAGCCGGGGCTCGAAACGCCGCGAACGATGTAACGTTAAATGTAAGTGGCGCGCACAATGTCGCGCACAAACCGCGGCTTTCCGCATTCAGCTGTAATTGCGCGGACTTTCAGTGGAGTCGTACGTGATTTCGGGTATCCGGTTAGCCCATGGAGGATGTCTTTTTGGGGTTAAATCGTTGCTATGTGGCCGTTCTCGTCCAGTGTCCTTATCTTCAGTCCATCTTAGCGAAGCAGCAGGTTGACATGCTAAAGCTAACACGCACTAGCTTACATCTATGTCTGATTGTGCCACCAAGTTGCTAGCCGCATGGCTCTTAAACGAACCTATCCATATTGTCTGTATCTGTAATCCGTGTACAAGTCGGGTTAATCACATTCTGGAGGGGGCTGTCGGACCTGACCCAGTTTCTGGTGGCAGGATGTATGTATACACCCTATATGACTACTGGCCCTTAGCCAGACATCATGGCCCTGGTACACTACTCCAACCAGGGGAGGAGGAGGAGGATGAGGAGGAGGCTGGTGAATGGCATTACTCTGCAGCGAATAGACAAACATCCAATCATAAGACGTGCCCATTGGGGGATGCCAGGGTGGGAGACCTAGCAGGAGTACATCCTGTCCTTTACTCCTCCATTTGGTGCCATGTTTCCTCCGTTTTATGATCTGTGACCAGTGTGTGAAATCATATTGACGGCCTGTTTGTTGCTTGTGAATGTGTTGTATCGATTGTCTACTAAAGGGAAATGGTTCGGCCGATTTTCAACGATTGATATTCCCTAAAGTGCCCCCAGTGTGTCAGTCGGCTGGTCATATTTGTGTCGGGTGGAAAATCCTGTTCCTCAGACTAATCCCCACGTGGAAATTCCCATATTAAGCCAGAGTAATTGTATTAAGCAAACGTATAGCAGTCTCTCTGCATCACCTCTAGTCAACTCAACATTGTATAGTCACACTCTTAATTTTTTTTAATAATACTTTAATGAAAATCTATTTAAAAAAAATTTGATCACTTATTTTGACAGCTCTCATGGCTGTTCCATTTGAGCCACAGTAGTGTCTGCTTTACTACTACCTGTTCTGCTATTGTCAGCCTGTGTCTAAATTGTTGTCACCATGTGCTTCATTCGAGCTGTAAATTTCCACACACTCGCACTGTGAAATCCCCAGCAATGCCTGTCTTCACCACCGGAGGGGTGTCTAACAAGCATTGACTGTTCAGAGTCAGACCTTGTCCTGACTAATTGGATGGAAAAATGGAGAGAGTGCATTCAGAGCTAAAAGTTGTCGAGCAGTGTCACTTTTCCTCTTTGTTGCCTTTGTCTCTTGTTTCTCCTGTGTGTGTGTGTGTGTGACCAGAAATACTCCTGTGCACCTCACTGTGTTTTCTATGCTGTTTTGCGTGGCTGTGTTTACTCGCTGATCTCATCTGGCTTCTTATGTCCTCAAAAACAATGTGGAAAACTCCAGAAAAAAAAGACCAACCACTTCCTGAGATGTAGTACGTAGACCATGTGACTTGCTTATCACAGCAGGTTTTGTGGGCTTTTATCCTTGAAATGGCATTTGATAGTTTCTAGAATACCTGGTGATTACATAAGACTGTCTTATCAGTTTATGGTGATTATTAAATCACAGCTATGATTAAGGCAGACACTCTGATAAATTCTGAAGAGCTGAAGGTGTGGTTTGCCTGGTGGAACACTGAGTTAAGTGTAAGATGGTAGAACGTTGAGAGCAGCGTTGGACCAAACCATGTGGAGGAGTTGAGGTTTTGAGCCGTTACAAAGGCATCTTTGGCCAGATGTTGCATAACTCCTCAAAACTGGGTCAGTGTTCCTTCCATCCACACACAGACAAGATGAGTTATGGCTTTCCATGCCAGCCACAGTGTAAATGCTGTTCAGCGCAACAGTAATGGATTGTATTTGAGCGCATGCGCTTGTTCTTGAGTATAAACCCATAAAAATATGTAGTAGCCTTCCAGCTCTACACTCTGTCTGTTTAACACTGCCTTTTCCACTGATTAACCAGATTCATGTACATTTTTTTTTCTTAGTAACAATTGGCATCTTTTTGGATGAAAGAAACATCTGGCTTTGAGACCAACTTCAACTGACTGCTGTTAAATAGTGCAAATTACTTTTAAGCTGTCTAGTAAAAAAATAATAAAATAAATAATAATAATTTGCTGCTCAAAAAAAGGATCTGCAAAGTCAATTTAGTCTGAGGATCCTTGAAGTCTTAACTGTGATAGTCCTGAATAAGGCCTTAATTCTCCTTAAAATTTATAATTAATCCTTAAATCTGACACTCAAAGGTTTTAAAATTTCAAGACACAATAATCATTTTACTATATTTGCTTCGGAAATCTTTAAGAATTCATCTGATGTGCATTTAGTGTTGATCATTTTATCCTAACGGAGATGGGAATGAGTGGAGCCTCCCACAGTCATTCATGGATGGAGGGGTTCAGGTATGAGCTTTAGCAGATTGAACATCAGTAGCAGAAACATAAGTCATGGTCAAATACATGGCTGGTTCAACATACAGTAATAACTACGAGGCCCTTTGGACTGTTATCTACATATTAAAAGCCAAGTGGCCTCTGTGTGCGTGCATGCGTATCCGCTTTATAACTGAAAAACTGGACAGAGCTGGCCTTTGCCTTTTGGAGTACTTATGTATTTTGGGTCAAGGATCAGACTGGCGAAAACAGCAAGATGATAGGACCAATATTTTGGGATATAATAGCCTCACAATTGCCCAGAATCATAGAATCGTCATTGAAGTGGGTTACCCTGCAACAGATTAACAATAGCCCAATATTTTGGGAGATATTAGTAATTTTCAATAGCCTTACAATCATGTTGCTATGCCCAGAATCATCATAGAAGTGGGTTACCTAGCAACAGATAAGCAATAGGGCCACGTTGCCATGGTGTCAGATTTCATGTGCACAAACAGACATGCCAGCTGAGAGGTTATTCAACTGAAGAATGCCAGTGGAATTTACCAAGAAAGGAAAGGAACTGTATCAGAGGATCTAGAACCCGTGGTTCCCCATGGGTCAACGCGCTAGTGTGAATATAAGGTCTTAAATTTAACCAAAGAAATTTAACTAAACCAAAGAAGAAAGATTTAACCAAAGCTGCTTGATTTGGATATTTTTACTCTAGTACAGTACAAGTGCATCTTCACTCTGAGACTGGAATAGGGGCCCAATGTAATGTAAAGTTTTAAAGGCTGATGCCATTATATAAACTAATGCCACAGAAAAAGGCATAGTTCAGGGTGAACTTACTTTAACAGGAGATAATTTTAAAGTTCTTACATATACCGTGTTGCAAGAACCATATTCATTGATACACAGGAAAGTAGAATTTCAGCCAACAGTATCTTTCATGGCCTTGGGCTGGCACGAATGTTTTTCAATGCAGTTTCCTTGAGTCTGTTTGACCGTGGGGAAGACGGGTAATTTCCAGAAGTACACAAAGGACATACTGTTCCTCCTATGTCTGTCAAGCCGTCGCTTACATTCTCTGTGGTTCCCACTGATAACTCTGGACTGAATCCTATCTGTAGCTGGTGCACATGGTCTGGAGTGATCTTTACACACATGCTTTCACTGAGAATTTTATACATGTTACAGTATTAGTGTAGTGATTTTAAAATGCCCTCTGTAATCACATGTTCCCCTGTTAAGGCTGCTTTTTAATGAAATACTTGTATATTGATACAGATGGAGTGACTAATGCGTTAACTACATGTGTGGCATTTGAATAAGTCAGTGTTTGATGGAGGGTTTGAGGTGCATGTGAAGTTGACGTGCACATAAACCTTGTCTACCCAGACCGGTCTTGTCACATGGAGTGTGGGTACAGTTTCAATCTAAGTGGCAGCTGCTGTGGTCAGTCTTGTCGGTTTTTGCGCATGTGGGATAGTGATAAAACTCTGGCAATTGTGGTTTAATTTATTCACCAAGACTAAAACTGCAGATGGCACAGTTTTGATGGTCTGGCATTAAAACTCTGTTGGTTTTGTTAAATTCTGCTGCAAGATTTTTGTTAATGTGATTTTTTTTTTTTGTGTGTGTGTCTGGCTTTGTTTGGACTGTCCTGGGTGTGCCTGTTGGTGTAATCCATACTTAAAAGAATGAAATCTTGATTATTCTTTGATGTAAACTGAGTGTAGGTGGGATATTTGAGCCAGGATTACACAGTACATGAGGTACTTATGACCAACCAGGATTCATGGCGTTTTGAATGAACAGAGTAAGAAAGACACCAGGTGTTTCCACCAGTTGGTCGTCACCACTTGCTCCCTCCTGCATTCTCCTTATAGGTCAGCACTTGAATGAAAGGGTTCCTATAGGGTGGAGCTAAGGGACGGGGGTTTGTCATAAGATTGGGGTGGTGTGGGCTTTGCTTCAGATGGAGTGGAGACAGAGCTGGAGGCATGAGACGGATTAAACGGTCTTGCTTGCCCTGGGACATGGCAGCAGGTGTGGATATCACAAAGTGTTAAGTACAGGGTGTTGTAAGGTAGGAATATTAGGCATATGTTTTAGCTATAACACTGGATATTGTGATTGGATGAAACCTATAATTAATCATTAATCAGATGGACTGTTGTGTCTGCAGTGCTTTTTTTTTTGTTTTTTTAACATTGTGGGCTGCATAGTTGGAAAATGAATGTTGTAAGGGACGGTGAACAACTTGACGAGAGGGAGGACGTGATCTTCAAATACAGCCCCATGCGCACTGTTGCATTAGTATACCATGTGGACCTGACTCATGCTTGTGTTGTATGGATGCCAAGAACGGGCAACATCAATTTCACAATAACTTATTTGCCTTTTCCTCATGTAAAAATCCAAAATGACTGAGCCTTTTCTTTTTTCTCTTTTTTTTTTTTTCTTCCAGGTTATAATGTATGACCAACACAGAATAAGTACAACTCTATAGCCAACGGGTTTCCGAGGACTTGATTACAGTCGCTTCAAGCCTGATAGTTTGTCGGTGCGACTGCTCCCCCTGTCCCTTCTGCTCACTCCCGTGTGGTCAACTGGCATTTCTTCTGACACCTTCCCCATCCCTCTCCTCGGGTGAAGAAGACGTGACTTCTGTCTGCTTTGCCTGTCTCTGGTTCCTGTTCGACCTGCAGTGGTGCTTCCCTGGATCTGAATTGCTTTATATTAGGTAAGACCATTACTAATGCATAGAGCAGATAGTACACAATGCACATTGCAGGCACCTAATCCTAATCCCCTCTTGTCATCAATTAATGAAGCTGTGTTGCACTGCTCGAAAGCATGATGGACAGCGAACAGCAGACAAGCATGCTGGGTTTTCGTTTCCCATCTACACACTTGATGAAGTATTTCTTTCCTGTTTTTCCTCAGGCATACCATTAAAACCTATCAAGATGATTCCAAACGGTTATTTAATCTTCGAGGATGAAAGTTTCCTGGATTCCACCGTGGCCAAAATGAACGCTTTGAGGAAGAGTGGTCAGTTCTGCGATGTTAGACTGCAGGTACGGTTTAATTCCTCACATGAACCAGTGCACTCGTTCTGAGAAGCCACTGAGTCATTCTGTGAAACCGAAGAGCTGAGCAGCGAGGGGGTTCAGCGGGGGGGGCAAAAGTTACAAACATGTTGGAGGATCTGAAGCAGTTGGAAACGCACAACATGGCAGAACAACCTGGAGGGTTCAACGTAGTCTCTTAGTATAAATACAGTACAGATTAATTGGTTTTGTTGTAAAATCTATGGAGTTCTACCAGACTTAAACAACAAAACTTGAGATGGAGGAGAAAAGGAAACATAACAGGAAACAGTCAAGTAAATACTCATGTGTCACAACCTGTTCCCACCACGTGTTTGAGACCTGTAATATAACAAGTAGTTCTGATGAAATCAGTCTGGTTGGTTTATTTGTAGTTTCCTTGGACTCTAAATAACCTAAAACCCTCACGTTGCGTACGGGTTTCTTTCTCTTTTTAATAAACATTATGTAATGTGTTCCTCCCTGTGAGCCAGGTCAGTCACGTCACATGATCGATCTGTTCTGTTCTGTCGTGTTTATTCAGGTGTGCGGCCACGAGCTGATGGCTCACCGTGCTGTTTTGGCATGCTGCAGCCCCTACCTGTTTGAGATCTTCAATAGTGACCTTGAGCCTCATGGAGTGTCTCATGTCACTTTTGAGGACTTGCACCCAGAGGCTGTGGAGATCTTGCTCAACTATGCCTACACTGCTCAGTTAGTAAAACATCTGGCATAAACTGCACTTCAGTTATTACTTGGAAATGTTCAGATTTGAAATGACTAATCATATTTTCTGCTTCTGCTCAGGCTAAAGGCAGATAAGGAGCTGGTTAAGGAAGTTTACTCTGCAGCCAGAAGGTTCAAGATGGAACGAGTCAAACAGGTATGTGTTTTCATGCACTATCCTTTTATTTTTATTTTTTTTTGCAATTCGCTAAGTATTGTTACTGATGAACTTTAAAATTCCTCAGATTTGTGGCGACTACCTGCTGTCTAAGATGGATTCTCAGAACGCCATCTCCTTCCGAAACTTTGCCAGCTCTATGGGAGACGGCCGTGTTTTGGCCAAGGTGGACGCCTACATCCAGGACCATCTGCTGGAGGTGTCTGAACAGGAGGACTTCCTCAAACTTCCCCGTCTCAAGGTAAACGCTTACGAGCCACACACCACACTATGGAGTGTGAGATGTCTTTTAAGGGTAGGTTGGTAGTGTCAAACAATTAGAAGTGACAGCTTGTTCCAGCCAATTAATTATAATCTCAGGCAGCCTCTCCTAGTGGTCGTCTTTGTCCCACTATCCTCTTGGACTAAAGATAGAGACCAGTGGAGGTCTCAGGTTGAATAACGTGTACTGGATTAGGCTTGTATTTTTACCTGACAAAAGATTAACAACTCTTGTGAAGACACCTTTATAGAACCAGCTGACAATGTATTTAGGTCAGAGGGCTTAAAATATGTGCAACAGGTCCAGCGTGGGTGGGTTAGATTAGGGCCTAACGAATAAACGCCCAGTACAACTTCAAACACCTTCTCCATGGGACCTCCAATGCAAAATGCTTATCATCATCAGTGGTGTTTTTTTTTTTTTGACATGCTGACACTAAATATTGGGTTTCTGCTGTGCCTTGAATGTCAAAACTGGAATTACCTGGAATTTAGGCCTAGTCGGAAATACCATGGTGACAGGCCTTAAAATGTGATTTAGTGTGTGGTTGAAAATGAGGAATTTAAAGCCCACCGCAAGATGGATCACAAATTAGGAAGCCACCAGCAAAAGCCTGTCATCGCCTAAATATAATGGATTCACACTGGGACTGTAACGGGATATAAAATCTTAAATTGAACGATAACGGTTTTAGAAAAGGTATGTAACTGGCAAACACAAGGGTAGAGCTACACATGCTCCTAAGCATCTCTACTGATACTATCTCATCCCTAAGGCAATTTAATAAGCAGTTATACAGAACAAATAAGATCAGCCAGTGGCTTCATGTTTCAGTTCATAAAGGTCATCGTATTAACTTCCTTAGCCGCTTCCCTCCTACAGTGTGCGAGTCTTGACTCTTGCGTCACCCGCTCTGTTTACAGTTAGAAGTAATGCTAGAAGACAACCTGACTCTGCCGAGCAACGGGAAGCTGTACTCGAAGGTGCTCAGCTGGGTGCAGCGCAGCCTCTGGGAGAACGGAGACCAACTGGAACGGCTGATGGAAGAGGTCAGTATCGGGCCTTGCAGCCTGCACTCTCAGGCCGATCTCCATTCCCACCCCGCCCCTTTCCCCCTTCCCTCTGACCCCTCCTGTTTTTGACATTAAGAAGTCATTCAGGGGGGGCTGAAGTAGGAGTAGCATGCGACTGTCATGCTGCCATGTCAGGACTGTTCTTTGTTTTCCTCTGATTTGTTGAGGTTTTTGCAGTAAGAAACTCTGTACCCCCTGAACCATACTACAAATTAGAGGTGAGCCAAAAAGAGCTGTCTGTTTGCTCTTGTTTTTTTTATTTCCACTCTTTTCTTTTGGGTGTGCGGCTGGTTTACAAACAACCCCATCCTGAGGTAAAAGTGGTTCTGTCGTCCGAAAAGGCAAAAACAGGTTCTCAAAGGTCTGACCCTTGATTGTGTTGTTTCACTGCCACTTTACTATCTGAGCAAGTGCATGTTTGTTTGTCACTCCAGCACTAACGGGCCCTCCTCCCCGTTGATTTATCTCTCCTGTAGGTTTATTAGCAGCAGCAGGAGACCAGACTGAGGATCCAGGACTGAGCCACCAGGGTAATGAGTCAGAGAAAGAGAGAGGGAGGAGAGGAGCACTCTACCTCTCAGCAAGCCTCTCTTTGCAGCCAAGCAACACTGCGCTCCCATCTGTCCATGCCACATATACAGATGCATCCGAATTTACATTCCCCAGAACACATTGCACCCAGACATTTTAGCAATAAACGCACTTAATCAAAGGCCACTTCAGTTACCTGCACACGCTCACAGGGCTTTCCCCTCCACACACCATTTGAAGATACAGAACAGCTTTACACGGGCGTGTCGACTTCCTCAGCACACACACGCAGTAGCTCATTGGAATACAGATACATTCTAAACCCATCACCTGAGGTGGAACTTGAGTTTCCAGCAACTTCATATTTGTTTCCCTCAAATTAGAAATTGAATAGTACAGACCAACAGTAACAATGTGCTTTGAAAGGTTTGGAGAAATTCCGTGAAAATAAAACCGTAATTAAAGTGGTTTAAAATGCACAAGTGGCATTTAAAAAAAAAAAAAAAAAAAATTGTTGCGTACACGATAAAGACTTCACCTTTTCGATCTGTGTTCGCTTAACCGCCTTAACAAAAAATTGAAGTGGAATTTTCCACCAAAAGGCACAATGCCTAATCTCAGCTTCTTTGCAAACTCTTAAACTATTCACCAATAGCTGCTGCTGACTTGTCATCTGGAAGTGACTGCCTATTGTGCTGCCGTCACAATGACCAACTTCAGCTAGAGGACCGGTTTCCAAGCAGTAGAGGAGGAAAAGGGGCCACAGGCAACCCTCCCCTTCCTCCTCTTCAGTCTTCACAGAAGATCTTTCCAGATGCTTCCTTTTTTTTATTCTTCCCTCTTTTTTAGATGCAAATTAAGGAGATCCACTGTCAGATTCATGGCATAACTTCTTGAACTTGAAAGCTTAACCCACTGTGCAGTGGCAACAGTGTGTTTTTTTTTAAAATTTTTTTTAAAGGAAGGTTTCCACCCAAGCAGCTGAAGATCCACGACTTCATCCCTTCCCCCCTCTTCCTCTAAACAGCGCTGCCCCCCTTCCTCCTCCTCGTTGCATTCACCCCAGTGTGTTGGGGCTCTTAGTGTGTTGCCATGGAGACAGCCACATGGGTGTGTTGTTCCTGTCTGTCTTTCAGGTGCAAACGCTGTACTACTCACCTGACCATAAGCTGGTGGATGGAGGGCTGGTGATTGAGGGGCACAGTGAGGTGTTTGGTGGAGAGGAGGACCACCTTCAGTTTGTGCAGGTACTCAACAGCTTGTGCCTGGCTTCACTGGAGTGAAGTCTCACATTTTGCTTGGCAGTGTTCAGTTGTATTGTGCAACGTTTGCCTGGCCATGCATAAACCGACCACACAGCCTGTGCCTGGCTTGAGTAGATAGGCCTCATTTAATGTCACCACAATGTAAAGATTAAAGTCAGCGGGTTGGAAAACAACTTAAATTCCTGCCTGGCTATGCTGTTGAGCACATATCAAATTATTTTTGGTGTTTTTAAGGGAATGTGGGTGTGACCGCAGCCTCAGATTTGTGTTCTTGTTTTGAGTTGTGACTGAACTGTGTGCCGTTAGACCTGATCGAAGCCTGGGTCTGGAGTTTGCAGTGTTGTTGTTGGCTTCCAGTGGTATCAAAACATTCTCAGATAGGGTTAGTATAGATTGTGTGACTAAGTGTAGCTCAGCAGGATGGAGGGTAGGTTGGGGGTATAATGAGGTGGCGTGTCGACCACCGTGGGCCTGTGGCGAAAGCTCGGCTTCTGTAGCTGCATTGTGCTCTTGCAGAAGAAACCTGTGCGGGAAAGCACCCAGAGACAGATGAGCTGCAGCTCCTCAGGAAGCCTGTCGCCCTCCAACCAAGCAGCGAATGCCACTAAACAGACCGCCAGGAGAGAGTGGAAGTACATTGCCTCTGAGAAGACCACAAGTAAGTCACTGTGTGAACGTAAAGGCATCACACGGTCTCATGAGCAAAGGTCGTCTGGTGCATAGGAAAAATGTGTGAATAATCCTTGTGTTAATCTGCCCTCCAGACAACACCTACTTGTGTCTTGCTGTGCTGGATGGAGTGCTGTGTGTGATCTTCTTGCATGGCCGAAGCAGCCCCCAGACCTCCCCCTCTGCCACCCCCTGCCTGATGAAGAGCCTCAGCTTCGAGGCCCAGCCGGAGGAGCTGGAAGAGCACCCGCTCTCCCCAATGCACTACGCTCGCTCCGGCCTGGGCACTGCAGGCCTAAACGGAAGACTCATCGCAGCAGGTTCGCACTGAAACACCCACTGTACACAACGGCTACAGATCCTGTTTCTCAAGGAGCTGAAATAAATTATTCAGTTAAATATGATGTAATTGTTGGGTTGGGATAAGTTGGATCTCTCTTCTGGGACCAGAGCTAAATATAACCTGCTTTGTGATCATTGTGCAGGAGGCTACAACAGAGAGGAGTGTCTGAGGACTGTGGAGTGTTACGACCCCAAAGAGGACCGCTGGACCTTCATCGCTCCCATGCGGACTCCAAGGGCTCGCTTCCAGATGGCTGTGCTAATGGTAAATCTTTATCTGTCTTATTGATACTGCAATAAGCCATATGTTGAGTTTTAGCCTAACAGCACCCAACAAGTGTTCATACAAGCTTCACTGGTCTCTAAATCCGCCAGCCAGATAATTCACTTTCTAATTTGTTAACTTGACGAATGCGTCCTTTAGGTCCTAGTACGTAAAGCGAATCGATTGAATGTAAATGTGAGTGGTGATGAATCCCGGTCTAATGGCTCTATACCTCCCTCTCAGGGTCAACTCTACGTGATTGGAGGTTCAAATGGACATTCTGATGAGCTGAGCTGTGGGGAGACGTACGATCCACATGCTGATGAGTGGGTTCAGGTGCCAGAGCTCAGGACAAACCGCTGCAACGCAGGTCAGTCCGTCCGTCCTGCGACAGGACGCCGGTCCGTCTTCTAGTCATGGCTCATTTTCTGCTCATGCTCAATCCTGTGTCTTCTTTTTAAGGCGTCTGCTCCTTGAACAACAAACTGTACGTTGTGGGAGGGTCGGACCCCTGTGGGCAGAAGGGCCTGAAGAACTGTGACGCTTTTGACCCCGTGACCAAAACCTGGTCCAACTGTGCTCCTCTTAACATCAGTATGTGTCCACTCAGTCCAATGTCACACTCAGAACATCCACTAACGTTGACAAAGGGGCTCAAAGGTCTTATTTTTCTGGAAAAGCAAATGTAGTTTATTACGTAAAGGTTAAAATTAGGATGTCGCAGCCGAGTGTTATGTAATAGACCTTTTCAGTTTGTGTTTACTGAAGGGGGGGGCTGTGTAATGCAACCTGACGCCATAAAAATGGTCGCACTCATTAAAAAATGGTTTTCAGGGAGGCACCAGGCGGCGGTGTGTGAGCTGGAGGGTTTCATGTACGTGATCGGAGGGGCGGAGTCGTGGAACTGCCTGAACACTGTGGAACGCTACAACCCGGAGAACAACACCTGGACCCTGATAGCCCCCATGAACGTGGCTCGGAGGGGGGCTGGCGTCGCTGTCCATGCAGGTAGGTCCACCATAATGGTTAACGTAATACTGTCTGTATACACACACAAACCAATCCTCCTTCCAAACAGACAAAACTTGAACCTCCCAGATCTCACCCACTTGTTAATGTGGAAAATAGTGGTTGATGGAAATGTGGTTTCAATGGAGAGAAAGGCAGATGCAGTATATAATGCTGGTATCATCTTTTTTTGTTTTTGACAAATTTTAAGAAATGATCCAAACCTGCTGAACTTTAAAGAACACTTATCTGCATTCTCTCTTTGCTTAAGTAAATTTCTTCTGTGCTGTACTGACAAAATAAATCTACACTCAGCCAATAAATCAATATTCCACTTAATGAGTCAGTTCATCTCTACTGGAAAGCTGGTTTCTAACGCTTGCTTGTCTCTTTCCAGGAAAACTGTTTGTTGTCGGCGGATTCGACGGCTCCCACGCGCTCCGCTGCGTGGAGGTGTACGACCCCGCCCGCAACGAGTGGAGGATGCTGGGTAGCATGACGTCTTCACGCAGCAACGCAGGAGTGGCCATGCTGGGCGACGTCCTCTACGCTGTGGGCGGCTTCGACGGAAACGAGTTCCTCAATACGATCGAGGTGTACAATCCCGAGATGGACGAGTGGAACGACTGCACCAAGGCCTCGTCTCCCCTCTCCGACTGAAGAGGGGTGAGATGGGTGGTGGGAGGAAGAGGCAGGGGGAGGG
>JAPQRQ010000019.1:5893634-5917259 GCA_037367365.1 Apogon talboti | reverse complement strand
GACGAACGGGGGGGAGAGGGGTCTTCAGTGAAGACTGGCTTATATTTGGTGGGTTGGGGGGGAGGGGGGGATTGGGTTGTTGCCCAAAGCAACATGACGCCTTTGCATATTGCATACAATGTTTTTGTGCTGTACATATTTTGTTTCTTCCTTATTTTTTGTCATATGCCAACATGAAAATACACATTTAGGCCCAATCTCAGTTCACCCCTTGGCCCCTCCCCCTCCCACTTGATACGGTGTTGCAAGGGGTAGGGGTTGAAATACTCCCCTACGGAATGGGACAACCCTTGGAGCCCTGTTACGTCATCGATGCCACTAAACAGATGCGACTGGTAACCGTCTGTTGGATGGGCTTTGGGCATCTATTTACGGCCATCAACCACAGAGATGTGGAGGGGGAGGGGTACGGGGGAGGGTCAAGGGGTGAACTGGGATTCGGCCTTAGTGCTTTTTCTTCTCTTAGTTGAAAGGTTTTGTCACTTTCTTTGAGGGTTTTTAGACGAACAAGCTACTCTGGGTCACTTGAACGGTGGCAGTCTGAAGTGATTTGATTTCTGAAAGTTCAGTTTATTTAAGAATATTTCTGTTGTGGAAAAGTAATTTTACTCACATTTAAAGGTCAGCAGTTTGAAGCCTTACTCAGCGTGCGAGTGGAGAAACACCTGTCATGGCTTTTTGTGTCATTTTAAACTACAGCTGAATTGCTTTTTCTGAATCTTAAATGGCCTTTTTTATATTTTTTATACACTGCTAATTTACCAATAAAAGTAGTAGCAGACTGCTTGAGTCAATCTAACCAGTGCCAGTTTTTTTAGTTAATTTTTTTGTGCACACACACCACACACGCACAATGCTTCTGCTAACCAAACTTTTGTTATTGTGATTTAACAACTGATGTATGTAGAGATGCAGTTTACTGAAAATCCTTTTTTTCTCTTGTGTTTTAAAGTGTCAGGCATTGGCAAACTCTTCTGGAAGGAATGTTAGAACGAGAAAATATCACATTTGTAACATTTCTTAATTAATAAACCATTTAAATCAGTTTTGTCTTCTGCTCTTTTCTTCAAGATAAAGTCAATTAAGTTTCAGGTCATCTCTTATGGTCTAAAATGGTGGTTTTTAAGGTTCAGTTGAAGAGCCAAATGGGATTGAACTGCTGGCTGTGGTTTTCAGACATGGATGCGGGGGCTCCAGCCGGTCCTGCTCTTAGTCTCATGTAATTACAGCATCCCCGATCACTGCTGTCTAAGCTTTCATTGCCACCATTTTCCTGTGGCACTACCTCACTAAGCCAGTTTTTTTTTTTTTTTTTTTTCCTGCTCCTCTAAGTGTCTTTTAGGAGAGATTATACTAAGCTGGCTAACAGAGCTCAGAAGGAAGGGACAGTCACTGTGGGCCACTGGAGCGTTAAACCAAAGACCAGCTGAGCTCGCCGCATCTGCTCGACCTCGGACTTCAACGGCCGCCCGTCAGTTCGTTAAATCCCTTCCTAGATACTTAGTCACATTCAACTCATTCACCAGCTAGTCTCTGATAATCTGGTCTGACACACCTGACAGTTGGAGCAAAAAGAGACACTTCATGGGTCGACACAGGAAGCAGGGACAAGCTGACAAATCACCGCTGCGTCTATGTTCGTCTTACATTTGACCAAAGCAAAGCCCTATTCCTGTACACAGAACATTTACTTCACCAGTTTCCTCTTGGCTGCTCTGAGATGAAACAAAAGCAGACCATAAACTAATGTAAAAATTAAGCAAGACATGGATCGTCAGCTTCCTTAAATAATTACCAATCATTTTTTCCAGGGAACACAATATTTAACCAGAAATTGAGGATTTAGGCAAAAAAAGTCCTCAAAAAATAATTTTAGAAAGGGGATACGATGCTCACAGCCACATTAAACTAAAATTAAAAAAAAGATAAATAGAAATTATTACATGAGTCATGTATTTATACTGTGTATGAGCAGAGAAAAGGTCTCTGGGATGAGATGAGCTAACCTACGTTAATAATGGAGTTAAAATGATGTAAAGGAACCATCATAAATGCAAACAAAAGACAGAAGACAAACTGTTGACTAATTAAACCGTTCTAATGAATGAGTATTTTTAATGACCTCCCCTCATCCGTCTCCTTGCCCTTGCTCCTCTCCACCTCCACTTCCTGTGACGTCTGATGCTTTAGCCTGTGTGTGTCACAGCGGCAGCAGATGTAATCTCAGCCTGTGAGCGTCACCTGCCTCTAATCCCCTTAGTCACCTTCCACACAATGTCCTCACATGCGCTCATTCTCAGACCATCAATTAGCAGCGCAGCACACACGCTGTACGTGGACTCACCATATGAGCACTGCAAGAAAACACCCATAAACATAACGCCACACTGAACAAGTATAGACTAACAAAGGTGGTCATCTGTGGTGTGTGTGTGTGTGTGTGTGTGTGTGGGGGGGGGGTCATTAACATTTTCTTCCAAAAATGCATTATATTCTTACATAATTCTTTTTTTTTTTTTTTTACATTTATTTATTCATTTTGTGAACTGTTTAATCCTCTGGAAAGGGGTGTCAAACATACGGCCCACGGGCCAAAACCGTTCCTTCAAAGGGTCCAATCCGGCCTGTGGGATGAATTTGTTACTGATGTGGCGGTAGTTTAGCTAACATGCTCATATTTCTCATTATTACTAAACCAACATATCTGATTTCAACTCAGGAAATTTGCACCGTGAGTTGTGTAATTATTTGATCCTAAACTAGTTTGAGGGGATATTAAAATTCCGACGACACCAGAGGCAGAACGGGAGATAATGAACTAGTGTTTCTGTTTTTACTGGAGACAAACCTGTCAATGAGGCTATAAAAAGTACATCATTCATTAATCAGGTGTTATTATAGGCTGTGTTTTACAGTTTGGTAAAAGTCTGTGGAGTATTTTCAGTTTTTTAAAGCCCTAAAGGATTGTGTTATTATGATGCGGGGGATAATGGTCGGCTTTCTGTCTAAGGTACAGTCAGTTTTATCAAGTAAAAGCTTTCAGTGAAGTGAAGCAACTGCAAAAGAGCTGGTGAAATAATCAACTTAATTTATTAAATACAAACTTATGCTGTCATCAAGGGCTGCATGTCGCTAAATAAATATTATATATTACAGTATAAAAATATTAAATATCCAAATCAATTGAATTGACAGTCTAAAAATGAACAAAATCAACTTGAAGTGAAACTGCAGTGGTCATTTGCCAGGAGAAATGTCAGCCCAGTGTAAAATAGCTAAATAAAAACTTGAACTACAGCTCTAAAAAACAGTCTGGTGTTGAAAATAAAAGCTCTGTAAATATTCAGGAACGGCATTTTCCCCGACATGTTAAATACAAAGCAACAACAAAACTTGTAAACAGGTCCGGTCACGGAAGGCACTTTAGAAGAAGCTTCCCCTTCACTGAAACCTCATCTGTTCGTTTACTTTCTGATGGTCTTACATGCGAACATCATTAACAGCGGTCCAATCAGAGCTGCGAGGTGAAGGCGACGTGTTGACCTGTGAACGCCACGCAGCGGTCCAGTGCAGCCTTCATCTCCATTAACTGGGTCCCTCCGAAACGCAACTTCTCTCTGGAAAAACAGAGACAATACAGAGTAATTAGGAGAAAGTGAATGGTGTGTCCATTCCATGTTCACTAATGCGCCCCCATACCATCACAGATACAGGTTTAACCACAGTGTTCCACTTTGTCTCAGTCCATTAAATGAGCTTCTGTCCAGAGACGACAACATTGTCTTTGGTTTACACATTTGATATGTTTTCTATTGTGAATAAAAGATGGGTGTGTGAGATTAGAACATCATTGCATTCTGTTTTTATTTTGCAGTGTCCCAACTATTTTGGAATTGGGGTTATAGCTTCTACAATCGGTCTATCATCATCCAGTGTATCGGAATTAGATAAACTTTTGTCAAACTGAGCCTTTTAAAACTGAGTATTCATTAAGATCATCCAGTGAACTTTAATGTCAAGTTAGAAACAGGTCAGTTTTTCATGGCTTCTTCAGTCGTTTTACAGAACTCCTGGTCCACAGTAGGTTCATGACATGAGTGAACATTAGACCAAAGGTTAGAATAAAGATGAGCTGAAACGGTCGTCCCTGAACTGAAGGCTGAGGTCTGGATGAACTGCTGTACTCTTTAGTAAAAATGTTTAAAGCTCAATTTCAGTATTTCCTAAAAACAATTCCTTCTGCTACATTATGTTAAGCTTTTGTTTGGATTTATCTCCGTCTTTCAGACAAATAAAAACTGTTCCTTTGCTGTGATCCCGCTCCATCATCCATCAGCAGTTGTTTTGATGCTGGTTACTTCAGACCGTCAGCTTTTCAGTTTCGATTGGTTTTCCCTTTCAGTTTTCATGTTACACCTTTAAAATCTATTAAAATAAACAATGATTTTCTTTTTTAATAACTATATGCTATGCAGTCTGGAGTAAGACCTTATTTCACCTTGTTTGGGTGATGTGCAGTGACTCTGCAGACATCTTCACTGCCCAGTACAGAATGTCCACTGGAAACAAAGAGCCTCTGTTTGTCCTGCAGCCTTGTGTTTCAATGGCAGCTATTTATCAACACTCTTCCAGCTGAATTACATTTTTTTGGTCACAATAGTGCACATCTTCACCATTATCTCTGTCACACACACACACACACACACACACACACACACACACACACACACACACACACACACACACACACACACACACAAAGAGGCTGCAACAGTCTTGGCAACGGCTGCTTAGCAGCAGAGACACAGAGAGCTTGTTGCTTGTTTGTTTCCTCCTCTGCTTTGTTTCCATTGGACAGTTACATAACTTCAGGAAGGACAGAACAGAGAGAAAGAGCAGGATTGTGAGGCTGCTCGAACCCCGTGTTCGGAGCAGGGTGCTTAGAAAAGCTATGGAAATGGCCGGTTGTGGTCCTTTCTGGTCTCTGCTCTCATGTGAATGCTGTTCCTCGTGTGTTGGTCTGTCACCACTGATCTGGTTCTGCATCCCAGCGTGTTTCATGGACAAAGGCCACTGTGTCAAACGCTGTATGCCGACGGGCTCACATTGACCACGTTCTCATTAGAGGTATGGAGCCCTGATGGCAGTCACACAAAGTTCAGTGACGCACATGGATTGTACAAAGTCACTGACCCAGATCAACAATGTATATACAAAGAGGAAGAAGAGCTGTGATGTCTTTATGTTATGTAACCAACATCCTACACTGAGTAACTGACAGGTAATTATTGGATATCCCCAAGAGACAGGGATGATTTTTACTCTGTTGGATGTAGAAACACACATTCTGGTGAAATGACGCAACTGAGCTGTGTTCATTTGACAGCCAATCATACGCTTTAATTTAACATGGATATCTTCAATTCTCCACCTAGCCAAGAGGCTGCTGTGGGCAGGAGATCATCGCCATAGCAACCAACATTAAGTCTCATGTTTCCTCAGAACAAGATCAGTTTAATGAAGGAACTCTGTATTAATAGGAAGCAAAAATGCACAGGAAGAGTCTGTTATGGAGAAGACGGTTTCCTCCAGTGCTTACCTTGTGATTTTCATTTTATTATCATCAAACTGAATATTAAAATTCTTTGAACAGGTTTTAGCAAGTGTGATTTTGTTTTTGATATTTCATTCACAGGGCATTTTATGTGGAAATCTTATATTACATACACACACACACATATATATTAGATATATTACATTGGCTATATGATTTAAAAGGCTTTTAAAGGTGGTGTAATATTTACTTTTACTTTTTTTATGTTTTACTGAGTTACATAAAGTTACTACTTATTGTGTCATTACATACAATACTTTTTAAAGTTATTTGCTTGAGTCAATAAAGTATGTAGGAACTGATAAGCAAGTTAAACACTGACATTATCATGTGACAATACATTCACACATTCAGTGTGAGAGAGTGCGCTGATATGTCAGTGGGTGTTGCTGTAATAACCAGCAGCTGAACTGTGTCAATAGCCATCAGACATGAACACTGAATTTTCAGATAACCTCTCTTTTATATGAACAGATACAGGTCAAGATGTTTCCAACCCACACCAGGAAAATCTAGGATTTACTGGACAAACACAGCACAGACAGGTTTATATATAGCCATCAAATCTTGCTTAGAAGTGAAGTCATGTGAAAATGTGTTTGATTTTCAACCTTTGCTTCCCACTCTCAGGGAAGACACAGCGAAATTGCAATGACATTTAGACAAGAGCGATCAGAGGATGGCATATCCCCACAGCCCCCGCAAAATCAAAGTGGTGTGTGTTAGTGACGTTAGCTTGGTTTCACTGACTGCAGAGGAATCCAGGAAAGCAACGAAACAGAGCCTTGAATCAGTCACCACATATATACAATATACACACAAGGCAACACTCCAACACAACTGATGCATAGGAGCAGGTTTGGTGGAAAAATACTGAATGGTTTTCAACATATGTTCCTCTGGAAAATAAATGACGGATAGACGTGACAGACGTGATGACTGTGACAGCACATCCAGTTGGTTGGTTTAGTAAAGGTGTAATGACCAAACATATACATTTCTCAGTCTCTGTATTAAGATCCAATCTGGATATACACTATATGGACAAAAGTATTGGGACACATTGAATTCAGGTGTTTCTTTTCTAACAGTGGTCTGGGCTGCAAAACAATAACGACAAATGTCATAATATAGGTTTACATTGTAATAAATATCATATTATTAATATTGATGTTTTTATCTCAAATCTGCATGAACAGGACGTCTTACAGCTGTAGACATGATGTGTCCCAGTATTTTTGTCCATATAGTTTATAAACATCAATATTTCCTTAAATTTTAATGAAGATCTTTCTTCCTCACTGAGATGTGAAGAAAGTAGATGGTTAGTTGTGGAAGAAAATTATTATTTACAGTCAGAGCATGAAACATATTTTAGAAATTTAGTGGTAGAACATTTAAAATTATAGTCATGGATAAAAAATATCAATGTTGAGAGTAATTAAGTAAAAACCATCTGAGGCATTTTGGAAACAAAGACAACAATTGAAACCAAACTAACCAATGCAATGATATTTATCCCAATATAAAACTATATTATGATATTTGTCAGTATTGTTTTTTATCCCAAACCCCTAAGAAACACCTGAATTTAACATGTCCCAATACTTTTGTCTATATAGTGTATGAGACGTATGTGTTAGTCTGACCTCCCTGTGCAGTAAACATGTCTTTAACCCTTTTCTTCAGACAATATGAGATTCATGGCATTAATTTTCAGATGTTTTATACCAGGTTTCATTTAACACACGTCTAATTGTGTCGCTCCTTGTCATGTCAAAAGTGACGCATTTAGTTACATTTTTTGTATGTCTTTTAAGGTTGTGGACACATTTCCTGTATTTTCTCGTTGCATGAGAAGAAACGAGAACAAGAAATAAATATGTATGCTCATTTCAACCCTGAAAAAACAGCAAAGATGACAGTGACTTTTGCACAGTACAGTATATCTCCTGCATTACATGCCAACAATCCATATGCAGACAAGTCACTGCTGAAAACCTGTTATAATCACTACACTATATCCTTACGTACACGTCCTATATGTACACACCTTTAACTTGCAGAAACATCATCCATAAGGTGTGACTGAACCTTTAAAGCCTAGACAGACTCTCCCAATTTCATGTTGCAAATGTTCTGACATTAATTTCTTGTTTATATTAAAACCAACAGCCCTCTATAATCAACAAGAAAGAACACCATTTTATTTACAATACGGAACATTTCAACACTGATTCAATCTTATCTGCTGCTTCAGTCTAATTGTAATAAAAACTGCGCTGTAGCGTCCGTATGTCGGCGCTCCTGGACTCGCTCCCTGAGGCCTTACATAACCCGTGACATCAGACCAGAGCCACGAACACAGAAATCAAATATTTAACACCGGCGATAATGCACTTGCTAAGTAAAGGCCTGGATCACTTCGCAGTGAATGTAACAAATAAAATATTTACAATCAAAACACAGCCAGCTCCACTTTATCTTTCAGCGGCGACCCGCTGGAATAAAAGCTGGGAATGGCGTGACGGCTAAAGTGCCCGCAAATCTCTTCTGCGAAGTGACAGAGCAGATGTTGGCTTTAATTCTGAGTAAACCTTTCAGTGTTTTTATTATGGCCTCATACCATTATGCTTCGCACGCCATTCCTCAGATAGTAATGAAGTAATACTTGAGTCGTTGAATATCTCTCTAAAGGACAGATTTTGTTAATCAGCTCTGATAATCAAAAATATCACCGTCGTCGATATTATGGCCATTTAGAGGAACTCATCTGAACTGAAGAGCTGTTGAGTCAACTTGAATGCTCTCCGCTCGGCTCATGAAATCCAGACGAGCAGCGGCATTGAGGGTACATAATGGCCGGGAAATAAATAATCTGTTGAATACTGCGAACTGAGGCTTGTTCCCATGGCAGCTACTGAGTTCAACCTGCAGACTTAAGTACAGCGCCAATTTAGCATCAGAACAACGATGGACTGGCATATCAGACAAATCCACCCAGTAATATTTGACGGCAAGTTACACCGCGGCCAAAATAAACCAAAAATAAGCAGGATAAGTCGGATAACTGTGTACCTGTATGTCTTAGAATTTATTCTTGAGTCGGGAAAGATAATCTCGCAGGTGTAAAATGTAAAGCCTGTTTACATAAGTGAGTAGGAGAAAGGGCAAAGGTCATTTCAAAATGTCTAAATTCAGGTTGTGAATAATCCCACATCCTCTACTACGTTCAGTGACAGAGTGATTCCACCCAAATGCACCACTTAATGACACAGGAAATCATTCCTGCCTGTGGCCATCAGACTGTTTAATTCTACCATATAACCACATCATTTCAATTACACGCAACGATATTTTTGCACACCTATGTATGTATATGTCTTTTAATTATCATTAGGGGTGTGTATTGGCAAGAACGTAGTGATATGATACAAATCTCAATTCTAGGATCCTGACACGATATCAAGATATATCATGATATTGTTAAAAAGCCATTGTTTGTTTGTTTTGTTTCTTTTTTAAAAGATTATTTCCCAGAAGAATTCAATTACACCTGATATATGCACAAATGCTAAAAACATTTTTATTTGATCAGACCAGGATCTAATGCTATATCACCAAATTTTCTTCTGTAAAAAATGAAAACTTAAATTGTGTTTTACAGACATTACAGTTTAAGATCCTGCTCAAATGTTCATATTCTGTTAGTTCATAACATCATCACATTATTTCTGTGCAATCCCAACAAAGGAACTAACATCTGCCTCTCAGACAGTAAAAAGTGCTTTTAGGATGCTTCAAATAACCATTATTTAATAAAACTATTAAATAATAATAAATAAAATCCGAACAAAAAAAACCAAAACACAAAAATGAACCTCCGCCATGTCTGCATTTGAATAAATACCTAAAAATATCAATACAGTATCGTGAAATGAAACACTGATATATTGCAGAACCAATATTTTCTTACACCCCTAATAATTGTCATATTGATAATATTTGTCTAGTACATATTGGACAAACTGCTAATTTTGTGGTTTAATATGTATATTTGGTATATAGATAAATATGTGTATAATTAGAGCTTTATATCTACAGTAGTATTAAACTTTCCTGCAACTCTTTATTATACTTGCACGGAGCAACTGTAAACCACAACAATTTCCCCTGGGATAAATAAAGTATTCTGATAATATTCACACATCATTTATGCCTTAAAATATGGACCACAGGTTTACATGTGCACTCTATAAGGGTTATAGTGTAAATATAACGTGATGACAATGACAACAGGCTCATAAAGGCAGCTCCTTTCAACGCCCTCTTTATTTTATGAGGGTTTATGAGAGTCCTTACAAGAGTCGGCCGTGCACTGTTTAATCTCAAAGCGTCAAATAAAGTCAGCTGGTTGCTAAATGTTTATTGAGTTTGCACTTCCACTTGAAAAAGAACAGTACATGCATTCCTTTATGTCAACAGATCAATCCTGAGGCTGCAGGACAATGTGTGATTATGTTTCAACAGCTGACAGAAGCAACTTGTCTGGTGGTTACGATGGTATGTCTGATGGATTATAAACACAATGATCTATTGAGCAGAGCTTTAATGGGATACGTTAGATATTGTTGAGAATTGTTGGCATGGTCACTGGCATTGTGAGCTCTGCTGGCGTTATCTAAGAGGGCGGCTGTTATGATAAAATGCCAGCTATGACGCCAGGAAAGACAACACGAATACCTGCCCGGGCACGTCGCAACAAAAGAGCGCGAGACATCTGAGACCCATGAGTCACAGGTCTGCTGATGGTAAATATATCAATCGGTGCTCCTGACAAATCCATGGTTTATTTAACTAACCCCGGCTGCGATATCCTTCGCCTCAAGAGAGAATTAGTGAAACTTCTTTAACCCTGTTCTGCACGGTGCCCATTCAGTCCACAGTTATTGAAATTTCAATTAAAGCCACATTTTTTGGGGTGGAAAATAGTACTAGAATACAAAAAATACTATTAAGATAATCTGATTTACTCATAATTAATGTTTTTTTTAAATAAAATAACAAATAAATATTCGATCAGAATATGAATTTTATTTCAATAAATTGACACATATAGACCCTGATAACCCTGTTGATGACAGCTACGTTTTGATTTCCAGCTGAAATGGTACATTTTACCAATTTAATATATTAATAAATTCTCTTGGAGACAAATTTGGAGACGTTTACATCATTAAAGTAATATTTTCATGGAAGTACAGTTAAACTTTAAATTTTATATTGACTTTTTTTGCCACTTACGGGTAAGGAACCAAATATAGTAACTTCATTGACCTTGATATTCTACATAACAATAAAAGATTTTTAAAAATTTCACAAAATTAATAAAATCTTGTTGTGTCCTCTAATAACACACTAAGGTTGAAATTTTGAATGTCAGAGTATTTCTATGAGTGCCCTATAAAGGGTTAATGTAAAGTGAACTGTACGTAAATGTATGTGACCATGAGCTGTTATGTCCTACCTGTACTCTTGTTGTGAGAGACAATCGAGAAGGTCGTGGACTGTCAGTTTGTCCACGTCAACGATCTGAAATGAAATGCATATGTGCTGAGGAGAAGGTAAACTACATATTCCATCCATCCTCTGACCCACTTTATCCTTGAGAGGGTCGTGGGGGTGCTGGAGCCTAACCCAGCTACTTCTGGGTGAAGGCAGGTAAACTACTAATTTTATTAAAATATCCTTCTATTTTCATGTAAAAAATAGTGAAATGAACCAACCTCACTGGCCTGGATGACACCAAGGAGGGTCTGGACTTCCACTAAACCAGGGGCAGATGACAATATACTGAGGAAACAAAAAAACACATTTCAGACTCAGAAATGAAATGACCAGAAATGTTATGATGGCAGACATAAGTATCATGATAAAATACCAAATCAAACCATGTTGTTTGTCATGTATGAGTAAAATTAAGTAAAACAACAACACAGCCATACTTTAAAGTATTTTACACAACAGTGTAGACAAAACAAACCATAAAGACAAAGAAAAATGTGTATAACATTAAATGGAATTATACCGTTACAAATATATATGAAAATATTTAGAATTATTGCTTTTTTGCCTCCATTTATTCCATAGATTTCCTTTTTTCCAATGGTTATTGAAATGTAACATTAGAATCATCATGTCAGCTGTACTTTTTCTCAACGCTGAGCCATTTCAGAACAAAATTAAATAGAAATTTTGGTAATTGCCCCATTATCACCCCTTCCTCTAAAATAAATGACTTCTCAAGAGCTCTAAAATACCCACTAAATAATCATTACAGAGCAGATAGAGTTATAAAGCAGGAGTCGAGTGGATCATTATCTGAGATTTTTAGTGTGAACACTGAACATGAGCACACACATTTCCCGAATACTTTGTGTGTCTATCATCACCAAGCACCCGACTGAAACATAAACACGAACATTACTGTCAAGAGTGAGAAAACAGTTGGCTGCATTACAGGCCCAGGAAAAACAGAGTAATCGGGAAAAAATGGAAGGTAGCGACAATAAAGGAAGGACAAATACGGTGAAAAAATATAGGAACCATAGGCAGAGAACTGACTGATCCGCGGCCAGTGTCGAGAGTCTACAGAGCAGAGAGGGGCGAGAGTCTGCATGAGTCATAGCTCTGCTCTAACACATGAAAATGAGTCTATCCGTCTCCATGGAAACCTGGCGCGAGCAGCTCCGACGCGCACCGTCACGTGCAGAGAAAAGTACAGGAGTGCAAAGATGCCCTGCACATCAAAATTCCTGCAGGTAGAGCTTATTTTAAAACACATTCTAACAGCTGTGAAGTCTAACTGCTGTTTTCTGTGCATTCAGAGTTATTTATATTCTGCTATTCACGTACAAACAGATGCACAAGCCCTTGAGAATATTTAACTTAGCTTATTTTACCAGGAAATGTATTAAGCCGAATTACCGCCCCCATAGTTCTGCGCCTTCCTGTGTCTCCTGAAAATGTACAATCATATAGTGAAGACTTTGAAGGAATTTCATGCAGGTGATTAAGTGAATTTAATGGAGAAATGGAAGCTCCGCCTATAATGACATGTACTGATAGTGCAGGGGTGGGAAGTAAAACTATAATGATTCTTACTGTGATAGAATTTTATATCATATTGCAGCTGGGTAATAAAGCGAAAAAATTAAATATTGATTTTTCTTTCAATGTAATGGACTTTGAATCGGGCCGATTGATTGTCTATCCGGCTACATGAACTAAAGATACAGCATGGTTTAAAAATACACTTTCTTTAATTAAACTATATGCCCTAAATGACCAGAGAAACACATTTACAAAGAAGCAAACAGGCTGAACAAGAGGAATAACCTCAGATTTTGAGTCATTTTTCACAATTTTCAGAAAACAAAGCCTTGGTGAATTGAATTGAATTAATTCGATATATTGCCCAGCCCTAATTACAGTATACACTGATTAGCAATAAACTTATGACCACTGACAGGTGAAGTGATATTCATTTGGATTATTTCAGAATCAGTGGTTAGAATGTTAAGGCTGATCAATGTATTTTTAGAATACATTGGGATCATTTTCTTTAGGGATGAGCAGCTATGATCATCACAATGAAGTAAAAAATATTCAATCTAAAGTACTTGATTTTCATATATATTGTGAAACACAAGAATTTTTAGTTTTTCTAATGTTGAGACAGACTTTATCATTAGATTTTTTTAATTCTATGAAATACTTGTTCTGACCATAAACATAAAAAGATTGTACTAAATCAATCTTGTAAGAAATAACAATATGATATTTTGATACAGATAGAAAATTATTATGTCTATATTCTTTGCCTGTATCACTCAGTCCTATTGAAGCAAATCATTCTCACAGACTACGGTGTTGAATAAAGGCCGGGAAAGTGTTTTACAGATCATTACGTTATACCGACTTAAAAATCCAATCGGTTCATCCCGAGTCTAAGGGAACAAGTTTTCAGCCGTTCCGAGACGTCGCGTTCATGAGAACCTGACAGACAGACAGCGGCGTGTACAGACACCCTTAAAATACAAAGCCTCCGAGGCATAAACAAAGCAGAGATGCATCCACACATACAAATTCCCACAAACCTGTGATCAAGCATTCATGACCCCCTACAGCCACACTCAGAAGCAAACCCACACAACTGAAGAAGCACCACATGCGTATCAACGAGAAGACTGAGAGAAAACGCAAGTACTGAAAAAACTGGTTTTAGAAAGAGAATAAATAGAAGTTGTGGAAGAAAGCGGCTAAATTCACTATGGGAAAGCGCATTTGGGCAAGAAAACATCAAAAAGCAGTGAGAACGTGCCCATAAAGTCTTCTTGCAGCCCCAGATTCGTTTTCTCCTCTACGCTTTTGGATGGGAAATAATTAGAACACACAATAACTGAGTGAACAGTAACTGGTTGATTTTCTGTTGACTGTATAATAGTGAGAGTACTTTGTTTAATCGACTGATTGTTTCGGCTCTAATGACAACAGCTGTTTACTGAAAGGTTGAAACTCGACTCATGTATTATAACAGACAAATGAGGGACATTTGGAGCACAATGCTTGCTTTTCAGGTTGATTTGCATCACAGAGACCCGTGGAAGCTGCTACAGGTGCGCTGTACATGGCAGAGTGAACAGTGTTTTACAGATACATGTCACCTGATGCCCCTGAACTCCTTATCAACATCAAAACGGGTGACATCCATAGATCCAAAACGTATCAATAAAGTCACACTGAGTAGCAAAAAGAATTTAAAAAAAGGAGATGCACAGACATTTAAGACAATTAAAGTGGTGATAAATATACTTAACCCTTTAGATGCCAGAGTTTTTTTCAAAAAATATTCAGTTTTAATATCAAGAATTCAAAAAGCTGTAGCTTGGAAGTAGTTAGCAATAAAAGCATACAGTAACTGAGTGAACATATTGGGTATGACCCAAAGTTTACGATGGGAATAAATTCTAATTATTGTGATGTCACAAGGCGGCGGCCATATTGGATTACATAATTTTCAGTAAAATTGAACTTTTAACATATTTACATGGAAGTTTTGTTTGTGTTTCTGTTTTTTTTTGTCATGTTAGTCTTAAAATAAATTAACTTAAACATTAGTAGAGAGTAAAATGCAATAAGTTTTAGTAGCTTTTTATCCAAAAAGCAGAGTAGCCAAATCTGCCCTTATCTATCCAAACTAAAACTAAATAAACTCTACTTACTTTAACTTACTAATCCAGCTTGGGACCATGCCTTTCTAACTTCACTTTTTCTTCACTTTCAATAGAAACATGCCCTGAAATGGTATTAGGATTAAAGGGGCACATGTCCGCCATTTACTGGTGGGAGGTGTTAACAAGATTTGGCAACTCTATCTGGAGCTATGGTCTGTTTCCTTCAGTTATGTTGCTTGTAACAATATTGTGACTTTGGAGCGTAAAAAGGTTAAATTCCATGAACCATGAAAAAAAGCAAAGCCCTGTTCATCACTACAGACATACATATCTTTTGAAAAAATACCCTTGTCTGTCTTGTGGCTGTAATAATCATTATTTTCTAATCATTTTCTTCTGCACACATTCTCCAAACTACAATGCTTCCGGTATGAAACAGCATGTACATCTAGCTTCCCCAGAGCACAACAGACACACAACACAGGAAATGAAGCAATACTAGAAACATACAAGTGCAATTACTTTCTTGATTAGTCACAAAACCACAACACGGAAGAAGCTCTAATTCCTGAGGCGTTGAGCACTTCAGTTACTCCACTGCAGTGTGGGAAAGGTGAGAAGTGCAAGTACAAATCAAGACAAAATGTTTCTACAACTGAACCTGCCCTGATAACACTGACCAATTAATCAAAAAAAGTGGATTTTTTCCCCATTGAAGCTGCATTCATAAAACAGCAAAGCAGAGTTAGAGGATGTACTTCAACAATGAAATCCTCAGGAGAGCGTCTGACATTGCTAAACCTGACAAAAAAAAGGTAGCACATCTCAAATTTTCCAGTCAAGGAGGACAATATACTCACATTTCACTTATTTATCTGTCTCACATCCCTTTGATGACCTAGAAATGTGAGATGTGCTTTTTCAGTTGTCTGAGTCTTCTACAATGGTTCTGCAGACCTGGAAACAGGAGTACCACTCGGTATCACACAGCCCAAAACACAGGGACATTGTGAGACACTTTGCTCTTTTGGATGACAGGACTTCACTGTTAACTTACCCTCACAGGGAGAAAAATGTCAGAGTGACTCCCATCAAGGCTTATTTAATCTTTTAGTGGTTTATGTGCAGGTAGGTGTCTTTTATTTGTGTGCCGGAGAGATGGTAGCAAAAGAGGAAGAGTGAAGTTAAGCAAAACACTGACTGCACAGAATATAAAAAACATACAAGTCTGAATTAAAGGAACTGCATGGCATACGTGATGTGTCCTTACTTCTGCCAGTTATTACCAAGTGGATATGACCAACGTCCTTGTGTCTCACAACATGTTCTATCAAGCATCAATGACAACTTGAATGTGTGAGGTTGTCAGGTTCTGTCCCTATGTTAGAGACCTGTGGTGTTGATGCAGGAGATCAGTCTCCCAATAGAAGTGGGTGGTACTTTCACTGGAGGAGAACTCAACTAATACAATCAAAGTCCACATATGACTTCTATCAGTGCTCAACAGTAACTATATTGATATCTCTAACCATTCCCATGTTATAAACCATCAAAATACGGCCCATCAGAAGTAAAGGCAAATTATTAATATTTCAAAACTGTCAAAAATTCAAAAACCCAAATTCCTCAAAACTGTGGACACACTTTGTAGACACTGTCCAAAGGAAGCCACATAAAAATATTTAAATGAATCCAACCAGTACTTTCGTGAGAGAAGATGTTTGAGGAAATTGCTAACGAAGACGACGGCGGACACATCCATCTCAGGGCCCATTGGCTGGTGAGCTAAAAAAGGATGTGCCTGCAAAAAAATGATATCAGTCTGAGAATTACAGTGACAAAGCACAAGAAGATGAAGAGCGCCTTGTCCAAATAGAGCCCCGCTCATACAGCTTCTTTCAATGTCGTGTATTCTTAAATTATGTTGAACTTCACTTCGTGCTTCCTTGTTGTTTCCATTATTACTGGCCACACACTGATAAGGGTGTAAATTTCACTTGGACGTGTAAAGAAGTCTAGACGCTCTCACATGTCACTACAGGGACAAGATAAGTCTATTTGAGATGAAGACCTCCCAGAGAAGCATGGTTTTATTCCTGAAGATGCAGTGATGACCTTAACAACGCTACAGTGTCTGCTGCGTCATGGCGAAGGTGATAAGGCGACGCAAGAAGGTCAAACCGATTAAAGCCTGACCCACGCTGCATGCCAAACAGGGCACCAGCACCGTGAGAACATACAAGTTACATATATAATGAGGACACAGAAGGAGTTGGGTAGATAAGGACAAGGACAGTAAAAGGTGAAATACACCTGTGAAAGTGAAGGGAAAGTTCATGTGTGTTGGACCCGAACTAATCACTAAAGCCAGACAATAACACAAACTAACCGATGGAGACAGTGGCAGACCGACGCCTCCTGTGTCCTTTATGGTAAAATTACTGTTCAAGGGACTCTAATGGCTTCTGGGCTTCAGTTCTACATTGGAAAGAGTCGTCTGGCAGCAACGTAAATGAATTCTAAATAGGTCTGTGTGCACTTAAAGGAGCTATTTATAACATTTGTACTCCAAAGGGGTTCTAGTCATTTTAATACCAGGTCGTGATTCCTCATGTGTAAAACACTGCACCAAAACACTATTTTGCAAAAGCACTGTCACTGTTTCCTGTGCAGAGTGCAGTCCAAAATGTGAGTGATTCACTTAAACAGCTAGCCAAAGAACCTAGAAAACTTTTACTCCTATTCTACGATGACAGAGGGAGGCCTATGTCATACCTTGACCACAGGCACCAAAGTGTGGAGATAGATCTGACTATAAAAGACTCACTTTAACACACTACGTAGACAAAGCAGCACAAAACTACAGACCTGCAGTTCCCTGTCAGATGGAGCTGTGTAAATCATACAGCTTGGAGGTTTGGCAACAGACACTAACACCACACCTCTCAGGTAAAAAAAATACTGAGTCCAGTCTCTCTGTATTGCCAGTACAAGTTCATTTTTCATTCTCAAAATTCCAAATATAAGCGTTAAACTAATATTTCGTTTATTAGATGGCATAATTTTTTGCGGTTGGCGCATTCCACTCCATTACATTGCTTATGCTACATACTAGTAGTCCTATAGTGTCGTACAGACTGAGATCTACTGCAGGTATTAATAATGTTATGTCAACAATGCAGGTAAAAGTGTCTCAAATCCAGCTTTTTTTCCAATTTGTGACTCACATCTGATTTTGTGACGACGGTCTGAACAGCACAAATAAGATTTTTTTTTCCAAATCAGACCCAGGTCCCTTTCATATGTGGTCATAAATCGGATACATATCTCCAGCCTGAATGGACATGTTGCAATTTGTCTGACTTTCATGTCATTGAAATGCAACAGACATCATAATTCTGCACTGGAGGAGGCGGGACCTGGCGAGATCCATATTTACTTCCATGAACAAAGTGTGCTGCGTATGACGTTGCGTCGTCTTCTGCGCATGTGGGTCACTTCAGGGTCATAAACTGTTCACACATGAGTCTGATGGCATCGTATTTACATTATAACGTGAACAACCAAGCGGAAAAAAAATCAGATTTTAGCAAAAAATCTGAATTGAGCACTAAGACCGGCAGTATGAACGCAGCGCAATAACATCTTATGACACCACTTCAAACAGCTTCAGTGAAGAATTAGGGTTGTAACTGAGACAAGTAGCTGTGGATGAGGCCCTTACAAGTTAAAGTGCGTATAATCAAATATAAATGACTAAATACAGATAAAACTAACAAAGAGGCCATAGAGCCAAAAGGCAGACCGTAGTGAAACCAAACGTCTGCTGCTGTTTCGACTGAACGCAGTAACAAATGTTGGCTTGGATACCTGCTGAAGGCTTGAAGCAGCTGCGAGACCATGCAACACAGTTTTTGCAAACAGGCCAGGGCGTCCTGCGGTGGGGGAGGACCTCCGACGGGCCGGACACTCTGCATGTTGTGAGGGTCAAAGCCCAGAGCTTTGAACACTTCCAGGCTGGAGCGTGACAGAAAAAAATGACCTTTGGGGTCAGTGGAATTGAGAGATCTAATGTCAAAGTAAACGACAACCTCCAGAGTCTTGTTTTTGTTGATAGATACGCTAGAATATAAAAATCCATCATTGTTTGAACTACTTTTTAAGCCTGTGATGTGTTTTTATTCCATTTCTTTTCTTCTTTTTAAAGCCAGATGCATTTTCTGAAGCCCTTCGAGGAAGACCCCTTATAAGGCAAATAAAGTACATTGTTGCATTTAAAAAAAATAGGTAATCTCCAGT
Source organism: Apogon talboti (assembly GCA_037367365.1). Lineage (NCBI taxonomy): Eukaryota > Metazoa > Chordata > Actinopteri > Kurtiformes > Apogonidae > Apogon > Apogon talboti. Next base: position 5,898,110 of record JAPQRQ010000019.1, on the reverse strand, counting down.
GAAATCCGTGAAACACAAATCATCTTCACTTATTTTCGGCAGTAGATACTTGCAGTGTAATCCATCAAAATCTCCACAGCACTCACCTTATTTGACACACATTAGACCAGATGGTCTCAAACAGAGCCCACACTTCCTGGGGAGAGACCTGAGTGCACGTGGGTTGTTTGTCTTCATCATCATCATTCATGACAACATCAGAGGCTGGAGATTCCCCCTACACAGACAGATGCAGCAATTACACAGACTGAACCACATTCAGTAAAATCCTCGACTGCGTCCAACACAGAAATATACCCTGCTGCCTGGATAACTGTTGTTTTGGTGCTCACTCTCAGTGCTTTCCCTCTAAATGGTCGATGAGTTTTAACACAGCAAAGACAACATACAACACACATGCACAGCGTAGGATACACCTGATCTAGAACACATGTACAGTGGTACCTTGACTTACGAGTGCCTCAACTTGTGCTAGGTTGATTTTTTTGCTTGGAGTTGTGAGTCAAAATCCGAGTTACGAGCGAGCTTCTGATACGCCGTCGCTAGTTGGCAGAACATCCGCCCAGCTTCCCGTGTCTCACTTCAAGTGGTTACTTTGCTGTGGAAGTATCTCTGTTGTGATGTGCTGGCGTTTGGAGCTTTTTAGCAGTTATTTTGCCAAATTTCTTTTTCCTAACCATGGGTCCCACCCCTTTTCACCTCTTCCAGAAATGCAGCAAAGCGTTTCAGCACCTCCCCTCTGGACAGCAACCGGACTTTGCTGTGCGGCAGGATATAACACTTGTAATACCTAATATCACCATAATCCTCAAATTTAGAATTACATTTAAAAAAACTAACAAACTAAACTAAAATAAATTCAAATTAAATACTCATTATTCATTTTCCAAAGGCACAGGGAGCCGCAGCAGAGGGATCAAAGAGCCACATGTGCCTCTGGGGTTGACAGGAGGAACCCGTCAGTACTTCTCAAGACACCATGGTGAGCAGAGAGCTGGAAGATCCACCACCAGTGTACCTACTAGCTGTCCTCCAACATTTTTCTTTTTATTTGCTTTTACATGGACAACACGTTGAGCTTTGTTGGTATAAGGGCTGGACCTAATTGATGGCATTTCAATTAATTTCAATGGGGAAAATTGACGAGCTCGGCCACAGAACTAATTAAAGTCAAGGTACCACTGTAGAACATATGAACAGTATGAACTGACCTGAGTTTGTAGTTTATGGGAAATGTTTTCCACTACGGAGATGGCACTGGGAACACGGCTCGAACTCTTGACAAACTCCTTCAGCAGGTCCTTAGATTCTTGGAGAGCCCTTAAAGTAGCATCACAGTCCAGTTTTCTACCTGGTGAATATGTAAATGAGGACATTAGATGACTGTACACATATCCCAGCATGCACATAAAGGTTCAGTGAGCACAAAGGTGGAACATAAGTAAGTACTTCTACACAGGTACTGCTCTTCATTCCTCATTTGAGGTACTTGTACTGTTTCCATTTTATGCAACTTTACTTCTACAAAAGTTGGATGGTAAATCAGGTTGATTTAGTTAATTGAATTATTGTGTTGTGAAAATCATGCAAAGTGCATGAAAAAATTCCACTGAAGACTTTCTTAAACAAGAAAAATACACACACAATTTGTTTATTTACTGTAATATATTCATTGTGATTATGCCTCTCCAGTCACAATAACAATAATGCGCATTAGCACCTTCGCAAGTGCCGCTTATCGTTATTGCCTTGATATTGTACACATACAGTGTATACAAATTCAACAAAGAAAATTACTATTGAACAGCAACTGCTGCGCCACTTCATCTCAGAGGTAAATATTGTACTTTTTACTCCTCTTTACTGTTTATTTTTTGCATAAAGGAGGAGAGTATGGGAGAGTGATGTGAAAGACGGCTTTTCTACACGCATGCCACGCTTGAGGTCCAAAAGGTGCAAAAGCACATTTGGATAAGCCAGTTATGTTTTGGAATAGGGCGCTGTGGACTGATGAAACAAAAATGGAGTTATTTGGTCAAAACAAGGGGCGATATAATATGCATGGCAGCAAAAGAACACAGCATTCCAAGAAAAACACTTGATACCCACAGTAAAAGTTGGTGGAGGTTCCATCATGCTGTGGGCCTGTGTGGCCAGTGCTGGTCCTGGGACTCTAGTTAAAATTGAGGGTCGCATGGATTACACTCAATATCAGCAGATTCTTGAGAATAATGTTCAAGAATCAGTCACAAAATTGAAGTTACGCTGGGGCTGGTTATTTCAACAAGACAACGACCCAAAACACCGCCCAAAATCTACTCAGGCATTCATGCAGAGGAACAAGTACAATGTTCTGCAACGGCCATCCCAGTCCCCAGACCTGAACATCATTGAAAATCTGTGGGATGATTTGAAGCGGGGCGTCCACGCTCGGTAACCGTCAAACCTAACTGAACTGGAGACGTTTTGTAAGGAGGAATGGTCCAAAATACCTTCATCCAGAATCCAGACACTGATTAGGGGCTATAGGAAGTCAGGTGAAAACACATCTATTCCTGACATTCAGGCAAGCAAAACATGAACCTGTTCATAGTGTCTGCAATAAAATAACCAATGAAAGTAAAAAATTAGAATGCATCATTTTCCATAGTGTTAACGTCATCACTGAGGTTGTATATAAACAAGAACATACACGTGAGTGAGGCCGGGGGAAGAAGGAAGAGGAGGTAATTGAACAGCAAACATCTATTTCAAGAGAGGATGCTTTGTTTGTGTAACCTTGAAGGGAATGTTTTGAATATAAAGATGAAATAAGCTCCAGCTCAAAGTCACTGAGTACTTATCCTGCGTACATTATGACTGTCATTAAACCTGCACAGAACATGCAGACCGAAGCATGAAGCACAGTCGTTCATGCAGGTGTACAGCACTTGTCTATGTCTATATGCTTGTCTTAAACACCTCAGGTCTCACTATGACAGCCTCAAAGTCAACAGGCTTCACATTTACCTTAAACATGTTCTTATCCTGAATATTTCTAGAGGCCGGCGAGTCCTCACAAGTGTAGCTACAACAGAATACACACCGTCTGTTTGGGACAGACCAGAAAATTGCATGCAGTACTTTTCCACTCCTCGATTTGTTCTTAGGCTCATACAGTTTATCCCTCCTTCCTTTCCCCCTCCTCCTCCTCCTTCTGTTACTCCTCCTCCTCGCCTTAGTCTCACAGTCCTGGCACAGATCCAGACTGTGTGGGACCAAGAAGTCCAGAGTCATGCAAGTAAACCAAGAAAGCACAGACCAAGGACAAATTCTATTGTTTTAGCTTATTAACATTCTTGGATGGATTAAAAACCATTGTACCACTGGTGCAGCAACCCACCCACCCACCTACCTAAACCCCTCCCCCGGACTGACACATAGACACAGTTAGCCCTGTAAGCATAATGTAATTAAAGCCACTGATAGGATACTGAGCCAGAAGGGCTGCAGTGGAAAACTCAGCATCTTTCTGACACACATTGGAGTGGCCCATTTTAGATGATGACCTGATTGTGGATGTAGTTCTGTAGGGTTCTGGCGCAGAGTACAGCAGACGGCGTCATACCCCAGAGGACTGAGGCTTGTGTCTGGGGGATGACTCAGAAACTCAACACCACTGCCCAGTAACAGAAGTAAAAGGGAAGACGGGGTATTGTTTCAGAATACGAGGTCGGTCAAGGTTGCTAAAGGGTTTCTGATCTCACTGTTTAATGTAGAAATAATTGGAAAGTCCAATGTACTCAGAGGTATAAATAAAAAAAACAAAACAAAAAAAACCCCTGTCTTTTGGAACCTGACTATTATACCTGAGTCGAAGAAGTCAATAAGATCCTCAACAGTTTTTTCCTTTTTCCGTGGTACAATCAGTCCAAAAACAGCAATCCAGTGCCTCTTCATACACCTCAGGACGTCTACAAGAGACCAGGGTGGTTTTAGGTGAACTACCTGTCAAGACAGAAAACACCAAAGTAGTGAAATTACTACGAATAAGAGGTCATTAGTCTATTCTAAATGTATCGAGAAATACCAAAACACGATTTTACATCTAGCCAGAGGTTGTCAAAGGCAGCCTTCATCTCCACCTCCAGCACATCAGACAGCGCCACCTTCAGGCAGTTTTCAAGTTCAGAAAAACAACAGCTGAGGTTGCAGTTTATCACATCTTCATTTTCCACTCTGCTTAGCGGCGTGTTATCTACAATCGGACAAATGTATAAAAACAGTAAAAGTAAGTAGAAAGAAAATACACATGCATGTCAGCAGCCAATGTATATGTATCCATGAGAAGACAACGACACCAGGGTTTTCCAGGTCTTTAACCCTTGGTTGGTCACGTGGCCTATTCAAACATGAATGATCACGTCATATAAGCTATATTTAGAACTTCAAAATAAAAATATTACTCCATAACATAAACATGAACAAAACTCTTGT
>JAPQRQ010000019.1:5860996-5887497 GCA_037367365.1 Apogon talboti | reverse complement strand
GATCATTAATGGAACCAGGTGTGATGGAAGAGGGAAACATCTAAAACATGCAGGACACCGGCCCTCGAGGACCAGGACTGGTGACCCCTGCTGTATATGTATGGTGATAAGTTAGACCTTAACTAAAAGTCAGTCATAGAGTATCAATGTTTTATTATAATTTAATTCTATGGTACTACAGTATGACCTGAGGTTGTATTTATAGAAAAGACATTTAGAGCAGTAAAAATGTTGAGTCATGAATGCACAGTCTCTAAAACTCACACTGTGTGTCTGTGGCGCCCTCTTCTGGCGGATCAATGTCCATGCTGGTGAGCTCCCCATAGCTCTGCATTACATCCACCTCCAGCCTCTTCTCCGAGCGGGCCAGGTGAAGCTCTTCAACCACCTGCTTCTGAATTAAAACAAAATCAAAAGCAAAAACAAGAGAAAATAGCTCAAGGTTTGAGAGCTATCATGCATTTAAAGCTTTTGATAGTACAAATGGTTGTTGAAGGTTTCTCTCACATCCAGTAAATTTAACCCCAACATTCCAGATACTGTATATATGTGCAGTATATGACAAATGCATTGGGTGTCCAAAAACTTTTTTCCCCACCACTCACATCATTATTACTGTATCTTTCCCACAAGTACAACCTGTGCCTCCTCTGACACTTTAAAGTTTAAATGCGATTTTGCTTTTCCTATGGATGTGGTGAAGGAGGACATGCACATAGTTGGTGTGAAAGAGGAACATGTAGTAGTAGTGGTGGTAGCATTAGACAGGGTCAGATGGAAGCAGATGATTTATCGTGTTGAACCCTGAAGGAAGCAGCTGTTGTCTTTTCTTTAGCACAGTTCTATGTTATGTAGTTAACCATATCCTTGGATAATTTATTTTTCCTTTGTTTTTCTTATTACATATATTTCTGTTGAAAACTCAATGAACATACTGTTGAACAAAAAAGTAAAAACTCATTAAGTTAAACCTTAACTTTTGTTCTGCTGACTACAAGATATAATTCCCTCACTGGCTGATCGAATATGATGATTCCTTCTGAGTGTATTACCTGGTTGTACCACTGTGAAGGGCCAGGGTCACACATGACCGGGGGTTGGCCTGCTAAAGATGACGTCTTATCTTGATTTGGGGGATTTGAATGAGGAGGAACATCCACATGGCAGGGAGAATGTTGGACTGCATCGTGTTTCAAGCTCTTCTGTGAGGTCCCAGCGTATGAAAGCTCAGTCCCATGTTTCATTCCATCCCCATTGCTTTTTGCTGTGATATCTACAGGCCTCACTTTAGCAATTTTTGGTATCTTAAAGTGTGATTTCAGGGACGGGATGTTGATACTAATCTTTTGCTGTGTAGATGTCGGTTTAGCTGCCTGGTGTGACACCAGTGTGACGTTCCCTGGGACTGAAGTGAGAGGCTTTGACACAACTGAGCTACTTTTCGAGGTAGTGCGCTTTGCCGTTGCAGACGTTTCTGTGCAGGGAGGTATTTTTTTGTCCTTCTTATCCTTTTCTTGATGTCTTCGCTGCTCCTTCTGCCTTACAAGCTCCTTTCTCTTATCACTCGGAGAATCTTTGGAGACTGCCGAGGACTTACTCGGCTCCCTGGTTTTGATAGGGTTGAGGTAACTTGCAGTCTTTGGTGCTTCATCATGTTGGTGCTTCCTCTTCCTTTCTTTCCGCCTCTGTTCCCTCTGCTCACCAGAAACCAAACTGGGACTCATTAGATGTGTTTTTAATCTAACGGGGCTCCTCTGGGAAGCCCTTTCATCTAAACTCCTTTCCGAAGTCCTCTTTTTAGACCTAGGAAGCACACCTGCAGTATTTTTCAAAGGTTGTGAAGGTCCCTTTTTCACATTGTTGCTCCCACTGGCAGTAGCAGTCTTTTCTTTACTACAGCAATTATCTCCTTGAAATGGTGCAGTGAAATGTTTTGTTTTAGTACGTTCCTCTTCCTTATGACCAGATCTGTGGCCCGTTGCTTCTGTTTTATGCAGTCTGTAGACAGGCTTTTTGATCTGGCGGGTGCTTTGGCTGCCATCTTTAACACTATGGGAAGCACGGAGGTCCAAATATCTAAATGTGTAAAAACAAAGGAAATCACACATTGATGAATAATCTAAGAACATTTATGATGGTTCCAAACTGCAGCCATCATGTCATATTTTACAACCACAACAGAAACTTTTAAAACTAGGTCCACAAATGCCACTTGCAAATGTGCCCTCCTAGTAAATCACCGTTGTAAGACTGAAATGACATTTATATTATTATTACATTTTGGAGTTACTAAAAACTAGTGTTCCTCTCTGTATTACAAAGAGAATTACAAAGAGTAGAACTCAACAGCACAGACAAATATGCTAAATCTGGTTCCAGACACACGAACAATACTGTTTATAGTATGAACACATTATCAGGGCAATTCTGTACCAGTTAAAATGGAGAAAAACAGGCACAGACTTGCATATCTACTTAGGTTGAACACCTACATTTTGTGCTGTTGTTTTTAATATAATCAACAGGACACATCTGTGATACTGGTGGAAATGTTGATCTGAAGCCCTGTGTTATCAAATGATGTTCAAAGTAAAACATAATAGTGATTAATTTTTCATTCTTCCTAATAATTTCTTTGTAAAGTGCTCATATTGAGGAAATTTCTCACCTTGCCTCACTGGCGGCATCTTTTTTCATGTTGCTCCTGTGACGATGTTTAGACTTCTAAAAACAAGTGAAATAAACATTAAATCTTTTTTTGAACAGCTGAGCACATGATTAAACCTGTAGTGATAATAACAGTGCCATGTACACAACAAGTGCCTCTTACTCACCGTCTCATCTTTATCACTTGAAGATGAATTTGACTTCTTGCGCCTCCTCTTTTTTGACTTTTTAAACATTTTCCTGTGAAGGTAAATTAGAAAAGCAGGTTTGGTTAATGAATAACCTAAATGTTTAATCAGGGAATAATCAGTCTGAACAACAACAACACCATGTTGATTATTGGTTGGTTCTGCAGATATCTACCAGTAGTTCCTTATTGAACAACTGAGAACATAGGGTACTGTGCATAAGTCTTAGGTCACCTTTAGTTATATATTCTATTTATGGTTGTAATGAGCAAACTAGCTATTTTTCAATCTCTTTATTAAAATACAACAAAGAAAAAAATGAGGGAAATATTATGTACAGCATTAAAAACTCTAAACTATGTGGCTTCTACAGGAAACAATTTGTATTTAGGGTGATCTCTATTCCCATGACAAAAGTTAGCCAAAACAATAAGAAACATCTGACATGTGTTGAATAAAACCTGGTGTAAAACACTAGAAGATTAGTTCAGAAAAGAGTTCAGAGACATGTTAAAGACATGTTAGCTGCAATGGAAGGTCATACTAAAAACTGGATACTTCAGTCTGTTTTTTCCTGAAATTTTTGCTTTTAATGCTGTTCGATATTTCCGTTGTTATACTCTTGTTAAAACAAAAAATCTACTTGTAGCCTAAAACGTTTGCACAGTACTGTATAGGTGTTAAAATTACTTATAAAGCTATTTATACTCTTTATGCCCAAGTACAATCAAGGTTAGCATAATCTGAAGCTACTTAGGGATGTAGCTAGGTTAGCTCTTACTGTTCAATCCAAAACTGAAACGAGTACTAAACACAAACGGAGTCTCCTCTGTAATGACACGCCTATAAATACCTCGGACATTTTGTAGAAATCAACAACAAACTTGTTAAATTGCGTTAGTGAGGAAATATCCAGCGTTTTTCGTAACAAATCCGTGTAAACAAAGGCTAAATTTAAGCTAAATTGTTTGCTAATCGCGAAAACCAATGTATTATCTTGAAATTCTCCTGTACAACATAAATTGGATGTGATAAATTGAGACTAAATGTAATGGAAGAATAAATACACAGTACCTAAAGTTGAGGATTACTCTAATGCCGACTGTTGACACCAAAACATCCGCTGTTCCGGTTCTTCTTCTTCGTCTACGTCAAATATTGTTGTTGTTAGTACATTACTGCCACCACCTGCACTGGAGTAATAATTTTAATAATGGGAGGTCAAAGAAGCCCTAATAAAAGTGCTCTCTTTCCCTAATTTCATTGACTTTGTCGCTCCTCAGTAGAAGACACATACAGCCTTCCAACATTTAAGATAAGACAAAAAAAAAAAAACGAAACAAAATGAGATACTGCAATTCTTCATGTGGGAGGAGGCATTTCAAGGTCAGAGGGACTGGAGTATCAAGCTTTTGCAGGTTACCTTGACTTGAAATTTACAGTCAAAACAGAAAAATGGTCTCACCAAAGTGGAGAGAAAATGCTCACACTAAGACTCAACTTTGGTTTAAAGCATATGAAGCATTTATTACAGTTAAACTGTGGAAGGTCTCAGAGTGTCTGTGTGTGTGTGTGTTTCAGCACCATTCTGAGAAATTGAGATGTTTTTAACTGGCCAATTTGGTACCTGCAGTTGAGGAATAGTCCCATCTCCACACTAAATATCTTGCCAAGTTGATAGGACCAGTATTTTAATATTAGCAATTTTGGAATACAATGCCCCCCCCCAGTGACCAATCACATTGCTATGCCCATAATCATAGTTATATGGGTTACCTAGCAACATATAAGCAATAGGGCCACATTGTTATGGTGTCAAATATCATGTACAGAAACAGACATGCCAGCTGAGAGGTTATTCAACTGAAAATACCAGTGGAATTTACCAAGAAAGTAAAGGAATGAACTGCATCAGAGGATCTAGAACCCGTGGTTCCTGTTGAGAATACACAGAAAATCGAATTCTATAATCAGCGCAATATGACATAACCATGATCTCTATGTCTATTTTGTAATCTGAATGCTATATGATATAACCATGTTTTCTATGCTTTGCTGATTTGCTTTGAGTTGTGTGACATACTAATATAAGAGGGTCCAGAGCTCCAAAGGGTAATCATTCTCTTGCCTTTTGTAAAATGGAAAAATGCAGGCGGAATGTCACAGAGGGTTTAGTTCTGCTTTTACAAGTGTGGGAATAGAATAGACAAGGAATGAGCAGAAATGTTTCATTGTTAGGCCAGGCATAAAGATAAGAGTTTAGGAGACCCAGTGTCCAAGGACAAGGAGTGATAACGTGGTGCTCAGCTGTGGTGTGAGTTTTGCATGCAGATAATTGGTTGAAGTTAGAAAGTAGGAAGGAACCACCCAAAAAGGAAGACGCATCCTCAGGCCCGACATCTTAATGTCTGCTGGCCAGGGAAGCTGATTCTCTGTATCCGTGAGAGACCACAGATCTGTGCAAGACTGATTATTGTTCATTAAATGATTGATTCATCATTACTCTTAAATCCTGTTTCATGTCTGTTTTATGGTCAAGGAAACGACCAATCTGACGAACGTGTGGGATTCAGAATTGGAGTCAGATTCGTGAGGAGAATCCCAACATTCTCCATGCACTAGTACTATTATAATAACCTATGAATAATGACAACTCCCAATTTTTCTCTTTGTTTTAGTGTGAAAAAGTAAAATTATATGAAAATGCTTATATTTGCAAACTATACTTTCACAAAAAATGCAAACCTGAACAAATATGAACAACCTGAAATGTCTTAAGAGGAGTACGGGCAATTTTACTAAATGTTTTGTCTTTTTCCAGATTCACTGTGATCTATAAGCTGTAAAATAAAAAAGACAAACAATACAACATATATTACTTAGAAACAAAACAAAGAGATTCAACAGAACAGCTGTATATTCTACTGTAATATGAAGAGGAGACATAAGAAGACAACACTGAAAATCACATTAAAACATCGTAATCAGAATCTATTTGAAGATTATTTATTATAATCTATAGAAATGACATTTGATAAACATAAAGAGATGAGCGTGTGAATCACTGTCAGCATAATTTTAGCAGAATGTTAACCCGTGTGTATCAAATGTATGGCAGTAGCAGTGAGGTGTTAGTACTTTTACTCAAATTAAGGCTGTGGATTCTTCTCCCACCACTTCCATTAACCTCTGCAGTACTTGAGGCCAATACTGAAATTGCAGTTGCTTATCTTTTCCACACAGTGACACTACAGCTCTACTCAGGCATGTTTTACTGGGGACATACATAAATGTAAAAAAAACACCTCCTGGTCCTCGAGTCAAGCCTTGAGAAACACTGCTGCTGAAGACTTTGGAGGTGACAGACATTACGACTTACAGATGAGCTGTGAGTTGTTCCAGCTGTAGGAAATCATGTCAGACCACTTCAATAATCTTGGACAAGAATGATGATAACAGATAGGGATTGTGGCCTAAACAGTCAAAACCCACTGGGATTCAACAGATGACACAGTTTGGATTAGATCAGTGACATGTTAAATACATAACGATTGCATTTAAAACATAAAACGGCTTCTCTGTTTTGCACATCATAGACGTGGCTAATTCTGCAGGGGTTTAGTCGCGATAAAACCGTTTCTGCGCTGTAAATTGGGATGAAGGTGCAGATGTCACATCTCCAACAGACCGGTTCATAACATTACATCATCAGAGGGCTTCTTGTTGTGAACCAGCGTCATGAAATTCAATCTTTGCTCTGAACATGAAAGAAAAACAGTCATTACACAAATTGAAATCTGTCCTTATGTCATTCTTGGGGAATAAGACCAGACAGTAAAACCGCTGCCCACACACACACACACACACAGATTCAAACACGACCAAAAGATTGAGGCCGATAAAGTGAATTGCGATGTTGTTTTCACTTAATTATTCTATTATAACGGCTGAAAAAAAAGTCTGATAAGCGAATGGATGTTTGGAGGTCTGGCCTCAGAATGCAATAAAAACGAGGCTGAAAATTGTCAGAGTTTGTCATGGGAGTTTTGTTGTAGCAGCTTTGATTCTAATAAAATGTTAGGACTGAAGTATTCCTCAAGAGATTGTGTTATTCACTCAGATTGGGCCTGATTTCTACTGACTGAGGCGGCTTAAGAGCTCAAAATTCTGGCACATTTGTTCAGCCAAACATCTGTGTGCCTCTGCCTGTCTCTGTGTCCCCCTGTCTCGCTCTGTCCAGGCGATTCAGACACATTTGGCTTCAATCAACAGGCAGATTTGGACGGACAGTGAATGCTTCTGGTACGCGTAGGTGAATGCACACACATGTCTGGGTGAGTGATGTTTGAGTACGTGTTGGGGAGGGTCTTTACTCCGCTAATGGTTTACTCAGAAACCTGAGCTGGGTGTTTTATGAAAATCTGAAAATATTCTTTCAGTCGCTTCGATAATGGGCCACTACTGTGTGTGCACATATGTGTGTCGGGTTAAAGAGAGTGGGCATGTGTTCAAATCAATTTTATGCTTTTTGATTTAAGAACAGCCAAGGTCGTCTGAGGTCAGGTATGCACGGGCAAACACTCAGACTAAAACGGAACATGATGATGGATACACACAGCCTGGCTTCAAGGCTGATCACTTATTCACCTTCTACTTCTATCTTTTTTTCTGTAGTTTTTATTAAGTTGTATTACAGTAAAGTACTGTCTAATCCCAGCCTTGGGTTCTCAATGCCCCCCCACAAAAGTCCCAAAACACAGACTAGATTTGGTTAGCTGCAAGTTATTTATAAGGAAACTGGATCTATTTTCCACATGTGAAATTAGAATAATAATACATTTTACTTACATAACACCTTTAAAAAACAGATACAAGGTGAGGTACAATACAGAATAAAAGACTACATAATATAAAAACAGCAAAGCTTCAGCATTTAAAACAACATTAGCATTAGAAGAACAAAGATAGAACAAAGAGAGGAACTACAATAAACGACACATGATATAATAATTATGTAAATGTCAATCTATAAGTGTATTTTTAGAAATTTCTTAAACGGAGACACTGACCTAAACTTATTTTTAAGTTAAGATAAGATAAGATAAGACTTTATTCATCCCACAGTGGGGAAATTCAAAATGTTTTTATTTTAAACCACAAAAAAAAAACTTATATGAACGATATGAACATCAGCAAAACTTCTTGGCAAAAGATTAACTGAATTACAATGGACGGCAAAAATAACTGTACCTACATGTTGAGGGTAAGAATGTTAGACCTATCAGACAGAGTTCCCATCATTTGGTCAAACAGATGCCATCAGATTACATGGTGTCAAACTGGTGGCATTAGTTTGGATATTTTCCACAACTCATGTTATCATCCCAACATTGAAAGTCATCCCATAATTCCAGACTTCCCTCATATTGTGCAGGCTTTATTCACATCAGTTTCATACATACTAGTTACCAGATACTGTTACTGATGAGAAACCACTCCCACCAGTTTTAGCTTTCATTAGTTGCTCATTTGTATATAGTACAGACTATTATTCTAACCTAAAGTATGCATGCATTGCTATATGAGGGGAGACGGAGAGGCTTGGCTTTCACCACGGGGCCAAAAAGTGTCCTGCCAGTACTTACTAAATATTTATACGACTCCATTTCCCCTAAATCAAAACCTAGGTGATTCTTTCTACATATCGTTGCCAACTGAGATGACTCCTCTGTTGGGTTCCAGTTTCATATAAACAAATAGAGCTTTCAACCCTGTGTCCTAAACATCTCGACTTGGCCCCGGTCCTAGTAAACCTCGTTAGCCTGGATCTGCACGTTGTTGTAGAAAAGCGGTGACTATACACACACCGACCGGCTCTTTGACACACACCTACCTCAACACATTCTTCAGGTTTCTTACACATTAATAAATGCCCTTTTATTAGTCTGCTGCAATAATTACCCCGGGACAGAATTCCCAGACTATAAAGTGAAGTTTGTTTTCGGAGTAGTAATGGTAAAGCGTTAATAAGCAACAACAGCGTGCCATGTGCAGCATTCAGCAGTAACTGGTACTTCACAGCACTGTCTTCTCTGATGTTTGGTCCAATTTTAGCGGCATTTTAACAGCAATTTACTGAGGTGATAGGTTGGATTGGTTACATTTAGCACTGATGATAATGATGATGCTGGGCACAAAGAAGATGGAAACAATGAATGCTATCATTACGTGAGGCGATGATGGGAAGAAAGGGATGATGAAAGTAACAAAGGTGACACTAAAGATGAGGTAAACTGAGAGGGTGAAAACAATGATATAGTAGCTCTTATAATAACGATGAATATAACGGTGAAGGGACTCATTGTAATAATTATGCTGGAGGTGAAGAAATAGAGTAAATGCCTTATAGAAGTGGTCTCTTCCAGGATGACAGTGCAAGTATCCATAGGGCTCTAGGGGTTAATGAAAGGTTTAAAAAGATGAAAACACTGTGTACAATATGCTGTCGCCTTCTTGGGCACCAGACCTCGACCCTACTGTCAGATTTAGCACCAACACCCTTATCAAACCAAATGTAGGAATATCCTTTGTTAGAATGGTGTTGAACCTTCTAGTAGAGTTCACAGACTTGTAGAGTCAATGCCAAGGTTCAGGGAAGATGTTCTGGAGAAACATAGTTTAGCAATACCTTCATAAGACTTACTGTCATCCAAAGAATATGAGAAGTGTAAGAGCGATGAGGTGAGAGATTAGATTAGATAGAACTTTATTGATCATTTGGGCTGCTATTGGAATTGCAATCCAAGGGTCGAACAACTGAGCCACACCCGCCGCAAGAAAGGGCACTAAAGAGAGAGATAAATACTTGCATGAATGTCAGTGGTTCTACAGAACATAATGATGATGAAGATGATGACAGTGGAGGCGGATAGTGCCTTGGGAATTGTACTGAAAAGTTGAGTTAATAATGAATGTTGATTAATAATGAAGATTTGTGAGGTGAGGCCAGTAATGAAAAAAGGAGGTAATACAGAAACAAGACCGATCCTGGACACCTTAGCTGAAGAAACACACTGAGTAACCCCACTAAATTGCAAATACACTGTGAGACCTTTAAAATATCCTCTGGGGATGTGGCTTCATGTGTCTATTGTTAGTTATTCTACGTTACTTTTAGTGGAGTGGATGCCATTCAAGTATCAGTATCATCTGTCTTATGATATTAGATTGAGTATGTGCAAGTCTAATATGAAAAAAAAAGGCACGATAAGTGTAAATACCAAGTCCGCAGTTACTGTGTTGAACACTGAGGTCAGCGACGCCCATCAAATATGGCAGATTTCAAAAAAGAAATGAAAATGCTCTCAGTTACGGATCAGCAAGAAATTGATTTGTGTGGATAGATATTGTTATGCAGCATGTGTGTAATTTTTCCTTTTCTTTTTTCTGGGCAATACTTGCTTTTCGAATTTCCATCAAAATGTCAAAAAGTGCTGTGTCTCCCAGTGGTGAAGAATTCTCGACAGGACTGAGGTACAGTGGAGATCTTGTTTTTGTGTCACAAGTGCAGACAGACCTTATTACAATACCCTCAAAGAAGCAGGAGTAAAGGTAATCAATGTGTCGATTATTACTGTAACAGTCTATGCAGCTTATTTTCGGGTTACACTATGTATTTCTGTATCACGTCTTCTGCGTCATTGCTAAAACTAGGACAACTTACCGTCTTCCAACTCCATGTCAACACTTCACTGTCCATCTTATGACACAACAGACACAAGAGAAGCTTAGGATTTATCCTCATGTTATATTCACTATTCTTACTTTTTGGCCAATGAAAATGTCCCCAGTGAGTTTTTTTAGTATCTGTCGACCCATGTGACTGGTGAGTCAAAAAGTTAATTATGAGCTGGGGAGAGAAAAGCATTAATACAGTCTGAATTTGTTTACTTTTGTGATGCCCTTTTAAAATGAAATATTGAATGGTGAGCTTTATTATTTATATTGCTTCTATCTAAGTTTGGTTTTTAGGAATGGCAGATTTATCTTTTGGGCCTCAAGCTGGAAAAGTCTGGACACTTTACACGAAGAAAATATTTGTAGAAATAACAAAAATAACCAAACAAATTCACCAGAATGAAGGAAAATTAAACATCTAATGCAAGTTTTGATTGATTGATTAATTGATTAATTTTCTGGATCTATAACATTCCAACGGATAGATAGATAGATAGATAGATAGATAGATAGATAGATAGATAGATAGATAGATAGATAGATAGATAGATAACCTGAGGACTAATACAACGTAAAATATCTATAAAGATGGCGACTAAATACAATGATAAATGAGGATAAATATCCATAGATTCTGATAATACTTAATTGATAGTAAGTGACTGGAAACAGCTGATGAGTGATTGTTACGAATTGTTTGAATATATATTTAATATAATTATGTCCTTGGTGGATGTGGACAGACCCCCTCATTTCGGGTCTGTGCACATGCACCGGCGGAGGGAGTGTCCGCGAGGAGGAACGAGCGCTCCACTCCCCTGCTCGCGCGCAGATGTTTTCATTCTGAACTTAAATGGTCGCGAGGGCAGGAGGGTGACGACTCGCGCAAGAGAAAGAAACCCGTGTCTGTTCGGCTTAACAAACCTCCCGGTACCATGTCATTCTGTCGAGCCGGTCCGGTCCCCCTCCTCCTCCTCCTCTGCGCGGGGCTGGAGGTGACCGTCGCTCGCAGGAGTTCACCGGAGCACGAGGATGTCCAGGAGAAGGTCCAGAGCGCCAGATGCACGTCCAGGTGCCTCACTCTGCACATGACGCAGCTCACCGCCGCTTTCAGACATATCCAGGTACAACACTGTCATTTTATCTCCATTAAAGTGTCTTTTTTTGCGTAAAAATGAAGGAGTTTGGCTTAAAATTTCATTTGTCCGTTTGTTTCAAGTCACCATATTGAATATTTATGTGATTCCTTTTGTTTTCTGTCCGGTTAGCTACAATTTATTGCTCAAATATCCGCATTATGTGGTAGTTTCACAGGCGGATACTGTATGCATATGTCTTGTATGCCATAACATGGTATTTATTTTACCTTCATGAATGATAGTGCAATTAAGTCAATTAGGTCAGGCAAAGGGATTAGACATATTTAAATAACATAACTATATAATAAATCTGTAGATTTGGCAACTTTAGATGGTCATTCCTGATTGATAATTGGGGTTAATTAATATTTAACCATTACCTCACTGCAGCTACAATCCAAATATAATATTTAACTCTTATTTAATAACAATGATTTTTACAAAAACACTGGCCACCGTTTCCAGTGAATTCAGATCAGCTACATCAGCTAAAAGGTGTTGCATTGCACAGTGGAAAAGCACAGTAGGGCACTCAGCACCTAAATAATTAATCAGAGCAAACTTAATGATCTTGCTCTGTGTTGTTTTTCATCACAATGTTTGGTGAATATTGTGATCTTGTGCCAGTAATCAGTAGGGGTAAAGGTAGCCTGGAAATTGCTCATCTCCCTGAAAGTGCTGGCCCCTGTTCTGTGGTCTGTGTAGTGAGGAATGTGAGATTAACAGGGACATTAGGACGTTACCAAGTTCGAAAAGCCACTTATCGTTAACGGCTTCAACATGTGCATGCTATGTAGTGGGTGGGAAAGTCATTAACCGCAGAGTTCAGCCCCAATGGCTCTGAGGTGTGTAGAACAAACTGTGTGTCTGTGGGTGTATGTGTAGGTTTGCATATGTTCATGTATAAAATGAAG
Source organism: Apogon talboti (assembly GCA_037367365.1). Taxonomy (NCBI): domain Eukaryota; kingdom Metazoa; phylum Chordata; class Actinopteri; order Kurtiformes; family Apogonidae; genus Apogon; species Apogon talboti. The sequence continues at coordinate 5,874,852 of JAPQRQ010000019.1, read as the reverse complement.
GTTTGGTCTGGTCCTCAGCCATTGAGAATAGACTCCTGACACCTGTGCATTGGGTAATGAGGGCGGCCCCTGGATGACTCTTCAGGAACCACTGAGCAATGTGTGTGTGTGTGTGTGTGTGTGTGTGTGTGTGTGTGTGTGCGCGCAGCGTTTCCGGAAAGAAGGTGTGAGAAAGGGAACATTTGGTTTGAAGTTTATGAAGTAGAGTGCAGTAGTCAGACGTCGAGCATCAAACAGATGTGACGGAAATGAGAAACACTGACCAGGAAGAAGCAAACAAGCAAAACATTAATTATGTAATGAGATTTCACCGGTGAAAATAAAGGTACATTACAAATACAGCAGTATGTGAATTTCTAATGAGCGTTGTGAGGTTCTTTTTTGTCAAACTCGCTGCTGTCATGGTGGGTTTACACATCAGGATTTTCTGCCCAGAGAGCTCTACAATCAGAAAAAACACTAACTAAAGAAGAACTGATCAAATAAAGATGAAATAGTGATCAATGCATTTTGATTCCTCAGCTAGGCTTTGTGACACATCCTTACTCAGATTTAATGTTCTTTTAAAGTTTTTAGACTGGTTCCCAACAGGTAATTTAATTATTTCAGGCATTTGAGATGGTGAGTGTCTGAAAATTAAGAGTATAAGAGTAATTATCAGGCAATTCATAAAAGCCGCTGAAACAGTCACTAGTGATTTTTCCATTGGACATATGCGCAAAACTTGACTGATATTTACTAAATGTCGAAAAAACAGAAGTGCATAATGTCGGTTTTTCCATTAAATCACAAATGCAATATGTTTATTTATTATCGCGAGATGTCACGAGAAGTCATTGAACAAACATGGCGACAAACATAGATATCACGTTGATTTACAGATATATTCATTATTATTATTATTTATTACCCCTCTATCCCATACTAAATTCAGAAATGTTTCAGTTTCCTGGTGTGTCCACACATACGTTTGTTATAAAACTCTTCTTCTTCGCTTGTCGTCAACATCGGTTTTTGTTTGTTCACGTGAGTCCAGTGGGCAAAAGGTCTTTCCATTGCAGTTTTGCGTGACAGACTAATTTTACTACGCCCGAAAAACCACCTCTTACCAGTGCAAAAAAAGTTTTGGTGAAATTGTTGTTTTTCCATTAGGCAAATTTTTCTGTTGTATTCATGCAATTTGCCGTTCAATGGAAAAGCGTCTACTGAAATTCTATAAAACATTGAGATTTTAAAGTTCACTGCTTTATAGAATTTGTGCAAATTAATTGAGTTTTCAAATTAATAAAAACAATTATAAGCAGCAGTTTTAATAATGTTACTTAAATCATATGTCAAAAAGACAAACTTTTACTTTCTTGAGCTCTTTTGGATTCATGTTAACGTCAGGTTCTTATCTTGAGTTGTAGTGTTAATCTGGGTCAACAACATGTTTACAGATTTAAAGAACAATGACATGGTTGTATAACAAACACACTGTTTTAAATGCAGTCATTGTGTTAGCATTAATTTGTAACAACAGTGTATTTATGTGGTGGAAAATCTAGGTATTTGTCTTAAAATGTAATCTATTTCAAGTTAATTTACCACCATATTTAACATTTATGTGACTTTTATAGTTTTCTGTCTTAATAACAAACACTTACACTGTTTTAAATGCAGTCATTGTGTTAACATTAATGTGTAACAACAGGGTGTTTGTGTGGCAGAAAAAGAACTCAGCACTGACGTCATGATTGATCAGACAGATAATCACAAACAGGAAAGGACGGTGTCGACGTGGGGCTCAGACGCTTAATTTAGAAACTGAAGTGTGCGCTGAGTCTATGTCAAAGTAGAAAGAACCTCTAAATTGTGAGCAAACAAGGAAACAAGTTTCCTCTCAGCCACATCCTGGCGAGCAGCGTTAGAGGACGGTGCAGGGAGAGCAGATTGATTGATGGGTGGGAGAAACATTCATTTAAAGAACATAACTTTAAAATAAGCCTTTTGATAACAGCTCCAGTAACTATAACATCAGCGAGGGCAAATAGGGCTTTACTCATCCTACTCTGTCACCACACTCAGACACAAACACACACATTGCTTCCTCTGGCTTCATGTGGGTGAACCCTGTGTTTTTGGCTCTTTCTCTCTCGGTGCGTGTGGCTAGTGTGTAGCCACTACTATGTGAGTCACCAGTTTTCTATTTACACCTCTCTTTCTGCTGCTTCTCTGGGTTTTCCGCTACTTTCCCTTGTATGGTGTCATAGCTTTATTATAGCTCTTTGTTCGTGTGTGCGCATGTGAGCATATATATATGTTGGTATGCTGTCATATTCCCAAATTCCTCCTTGATGTAAAGTCCTAAAAATAAGGAGGGAAAAAAAAGTCCATCTTGCCTGCAGAGTCGGATTTTTTTGCACATACATAGTAGATCTGATTAGACTGCGTGTCTTAAACACTCGCAGGTCTGTGGTGCTGATGAGCGGATGGTTCGCGGTTCGAGCCAGGGCCGAGGGCCAGAGCGAGCCTCAATGAGCTGCCTGTGTGAGCGAGTGCGTTCATGTTTACGCCTGTGTGCATGCATGCATGTGTGTCCCAGCTGCTCTGCGGTAGGTAAGTCTAATCAGCGCAGAGGTCGGTCAGCCAACCAGTCATGCTCTGAAAAAGAGCACAGACAACGGCCAGGTCAGGTTGCACGGAGGCAGACGGGCTGATAAGGACAGGTAGAAAGACCCGGTCAAGCACCAAGACACACAGAGAGACAGGTGTGACAGGCGCACACGAAGACAGACAAACTGATACCGGCTTTCAGGCAGACAGGTGAGCAGGCAGACAGGCGGAGGGATGGGTGACAGCAGGAGACAAAAGCTCGTTTGATTCATGGCAGAGATAAAGCCTCTAACTCTTTCTGCAGCTTTGTGACTGCCCTGTCATTTGATCGGTTGAAGCAGGGATAGATGGCGATAAAGTCGTGGCCGTGTGGGAGTCGCTCTCACCTGAAACCAAGACGAGAAATTCCAAGACAGTAAATCACATCTGGAGTGGAAAGGCATTGAGCGGCACGTCTTTGAAGCAGAGACAGACAGAAAGACTCTTACCACATCAAAACCATCATACCATATTATATCTCATTCACAAGCAATTAAATCCATCTTTCTGCCTTGTGGTTGCTGTTTGCCTTGGCTGAAATGTAATTGAACTTAATATGTTGATAACTTTTCTTCATTGTTGCTGTTGTTGGAGTTGAACTGAAACAAAAATCAAAAAGACAGATGCTGACCTAACAGTCAGATCAGGCAGAGTTTAAGAGCGTATAAAACCCACTTTGTTGGGATGCGAGTTGTTTAGAGGATGTGGGCCGCCACAACCAATAATGTTGACACACGTGCGTGGACGGACACACACAAAGACTAATTAAGGGCTTCTGTCGGGAAAGTTCAGACCTCAGCATGGGCTTTTTGGGAAGAGCGTTATATTCTGTCGAGTGGAAGTTAGTCATGATACGTTCACTCCTGTTCCCTCGCACAAACAAGTCACACTCTGTCAGTGTGTTTGTTTCTGGTCATCTGGGTGTGATTAGCAGAGTTAATGCCTCGTGTTAAATAGACTTTCTACTGTGCCTCACCGCAAACGCTGACCACAACACAACACATGTACCCACACATACATTACATACACATTATTTATTCCTGCATCTGGAGAAGTGTGATTTATATCTCAGTTTCTTTCAAACACTTAAGGGCGTGTGCAGCTGTACATTTGCACAATATGCATGCATGTGTCTCTGTATATTTTTCGCATGTGTCTGTGTGGTTTATATCTGATTATTAGACTCTAACAATTATTACCCTGGACTCGGCAGCCATCAGAGCCATGTGGAAGTCCTTTAGTGCAAGTGTTTCTTAACTCTGTGGGTCAGTTCTGTGTCTGACAGGTCTCTTGTGTCTCAGACTCAGAGACAAATTTCTCTTCTGGATCCAAGGCTAAAGAAAAGTTTAAGACCCTGTTTTTATAGTGTAGGTATGAAATCCAACCATGTGGAAATCTATTCATTAAAAATGAAATTTAGCATATTTCTCAACATAGTTGAGCTGCGGTTGAAGTTCTTAAGTTCACCTTTTATTTAGAGCTCTTTCCGTGGATATTTTGCTGCAGAAAACTATTGATTTTAAACTAGTTTTAGACTTTTACATCAAGTATAACCTTATCCAAATATATAGCCACAATACATTTAAAGAATGTTTTTGCTGCGTTGGCTACACTTTCACTGACGACTTAACATGAGCCAGATGAACAGTAGTCACGTAACGTATTGCATCCTGTTTCACAATTAGTATCCACCTCTCATTGCCAGTCTCCTCCCTGCTCCTATTAACGTCTATTTATTCACATCTTTCACCGTCTTTAGTCTGTCTCCTTCTGCTCTTTTCAACTTCCTCCCTCCCTCCCATTTCCCTTAAGTCTCCCTCATCCAGCTCCTTCCAGTCACCTTCTTCCAATCTTTCTATTCCTGACTTTTTCAACATGTGCAGCTGTTTTGCCGCAGACAGCCGCACACATTAAGACCCTTCGAAACCCTACTTTGACCACCATTTAATAGCCACACAGCACACAGGCCCATCTAAACTGCCTTGATTGGTTCTGACAGCAAATATGTCCCATGAAATTGACTTGGGACAAGTGTGTGCGCATATGCGTCCATCCATATGTGTGTGAGGGAGCAGGAGGCAGTGAGCGGGAAAGAAAACTGCTGAGGTGAAGTGACAGAGAGTGGGGGATGTCACGGCGAGGAAGACAGAAAAATAAAGAGAGCGTGAAAAAGATTAAGAAGAAGGATGAAGATGTGAGGCCAGCATAAGGAGAGCAGCTTTATATCTCCTCTGAGGGACTCGATGAAAATCTGGAGATGTTTAACTGGCCTCTTCACTGTCCTCAGTTCTTTGTGTGCAGCATCTACAGTATATCATCATCATCATTTTCAAGTTCCCTGCTGTCATATTCATAGGAGTTGGCAGCGATGTGAAGAGGCTGAAAGAGAAAGTTGAAAGGTACAAATGAAAGACAGACAGTGTGACAGAATGGCCCCTGAGAAGCTAATCTGGATGAGTGGCAGCAGGGGAAAGAATGTTAAGGGAATGTGCGTGTCTGTGTTTTATACTCAAACCCTCTTTGTGTATTTCTGTATCTGTTTTGTCTCCCCCAAAACAAGGAGTGAACAGAGGTTAAGGCCCATTGACGCTTTTGCAACGAGGGCTCATGACTCCATGTGTAGGGTGTAGCTAGCACAAGTATCATCCAAAATATAAGTACATTCTAGGGTGGAGATATGACAGGGATATTGTGGGAATTATGGCTGGCTGCTTTAAACCCTGTTCACGCTAACATGGAAAACCCATCCTGACAAACAACACTTTATGTCAAACACATGGAGAGTTCCTTAACAATAGAGTGAAGATTTGTAAAAAGTCCATGTAGACATCTACAAAGCTGGTGGACGTAGGCGACTTCCTTTATGTGTGGTTAGCACCTACCAATTAGAACTTCACAACTTATCGACATCACTGATCCACTTCACTGATTTCCAAAAACCCTTCCATCTCCTGTGATCCATGTTACTTGGTCTGCGGTGTTTGAGGTTTAGAGTCCATCAGAAACGTATAAGTTTGTTGTAGTATGTGTAACATTCTTGTGCATGTTGATATTTTATAAAATGAGGGATGTTTGGAATTGTTTCTCTAGATGGTGAGGGAAAAAATCTGTACTATTATGGACTAAGTCTTTTGATTAATGCTGGAGGAGACTGCAATTGAAGAAACTAAAGCAAACTGTAGAAAGATGTAACCCTAATTCATCCCACTTGCCAGAATAAAATATTTCCAGTGTATGTTCCTGAAAGAAAAATATACTTCCTGTCATTTCTACATGTGCATATGTCAACGCTGTAGAGTTTCAACTGCTCTTGGGGTGATTTGAAGGTTATGGTTAGAGAATGTATACACAATGTGTTTATTAATATTTAAACCAAACCACAACCTTCCCATAACCCAAATCAAAGCACTTTTACTAAGCCTAAAACTTAGTGTGGATGCTAACATTACTTTCTCTTTCTCTCTGCCTCTTCAGAAAAAAAAAAGGGGAAAAAGCTGCAGACCCTTCAATGACAAATTTGGTGTTGTAGCTGAAGCTCTGCTTCGCTGTATATTTTACTGAATTAGACTCAGTTAGTTTAACACTTTTATCTCTGGGTTTCGGATTGTTAGTCAAACATCTGGTAGTGCTGCAGGAAATTATAACCTTGAAAGACAAAACTATTGATCTAGAAAATCATCAACACATTAATCAAGAAATTATTAGTCGCAGCCATGTTACTTGACTCCATCAAGACAAAAGAATCAGCAGTGTGAAAAATCTAATTTATGTTGTGTGAATTACGCTGCTGTTATTGTACCACACTGAGGCAAATCTGTCATTTTTTATGCAAAGTCTGTGTGGTTTTGTCTCGTCACCATGTGGGAGAGGAAGCTGCTTCCTTCTCAGTCTCCGCAGTGATACCATGACACCCGTCCTCTCATCTGTGCCTCTTTCCATCCATCCTTCCCCACAGACTTGTTACTAATCCATTCATCGGGGATTTAACCATTACTTTAATCTTGTGCTGCTTTTAAGCCAAAGTGTCCACTCTATTAACCATCATTTGGTTTTTTACTGGCACAGACATCAGATCTTCACTTTAAATTTCTTCAAGACCGCACAGACAGAATATATTTCCCGACTAAATACATACTTTAAAGTTTCACTACAAATGAGCAACTTTTTACTCCTGCAAACAGCTGAACAGCCTGTGAGGCAACGGCGAGCAGCTGAGCAGAAAACACGGACAGTGGTGGAACTATGAGAGGAATGAAGCAAACAAAATTTGAGGAGAACTTGGAGCTCTACCCATTTTCACACATAATGAATGCACAATGGCCAGTCTCAGCAGAGACTGTTGACAGTACTGGGAAATTACAGAAATCTAGAGAGGCCCATCATACAGTCAGAGAGGAGCTTTTAACCACGCTTTGCAGTCATCACTTATTTAGAAGTGTGTCTCAATCTAGGAAAAATATATAGTTGTTGTACAGACAGCCATTACAGCGTCACTACAAAGTCTCTTAAAGGAAATAAATCCTCATTTTTCTACATCAAAGACCAACAAATCTTCTTTATTTGACCAAATTAGTCAATTTGCATCTGTTTTCAATGGTGAGAGTAAAAGAGTCAATTCAGTGCCTTTTGTACCGTGAAAGCCCTTAAACCCTAATCTCTGACCTGTCACCTCCGTGGTGTTACCCCAACTCTAACCTCTTAACCCTCACCATACCAGAAGCACAATGGTCGCTGGAAAGAGGAGAAGCCCTGAAAAGTGTGTGCGGAAAGAGATAAGCTTGGTTCTGGCTAAATACAGCTCAGTCAGGAGGGTTTAGGAGTCGTTAAGAAGGATTATCCCCCACACAGACACACACATCCACACTCTGGAGGCTCGCACTTAAGCACAACACACACACTAGAGGTTCACACTCCCCGTAGACGCACACTCACATGACAGCAGACAGCTACAAACGTCAGAGGTCTAATAGTTGTTTTGATGTTGGATGATGGCAGCGTGATTTTACTGATGATGACATAGCATTTCAGGGGGAAGAGCAGCAGCGGCGTTACAACATTGACCGACAAATGCACGTTTAAACCAGCTGACATGGTTTAACGGTATACTGTGTAAAGGTTAGGAGAGATCAAGAAGGATCTGATCACAAAAAAGGAATATAATTGCCTTAATTATGTTTCCAGAAATCAGAATTGGGTTTTGTTAGCTTAAAATAAACTGTTTATATCCACCATGTTTCTACGGTATCTCAAAACAGACTTCCTCTTCTGCTTTTTATCCATTTTATAGTGGTTTCCATCCAACTCTGAGGTGGATTTCCCTTACCTAGTATGTTTGAAGGCGGACCAGAATTAAAACCCAGAGAGGATAAAACAGGGAATGCGTCCACAAAGTCCAAAATATCTACTTTACCTAACCACTTTTCCCTGACCTTAATAGAAAATGTCATGAGGTCAAGACAGATGGAAAGGAGAATTCATAAGAACTTACACTGAGCAGATGTTATTTGAGTCAGCACTCATGAAACTATACTATGTTATGAAAATGGACCACAAAACACATATTTTGGATTTTTCACCTGATATGTTCTGACCAGATTGTTTTATTTGCAGGATATAAATATGGACAATGTGCTTAAAAAAATGAGGTTCAATACCAAGATTAGACCAGCAAGCCGCCAAAATAAAGGCTACAACTACACTGTAACTCATATTTGTCAGTATGAATCCTGGATCAGCATTATTGTGTTGAAATAGTAAATTTATTTTTCAGTTTGCTAGTTGAATTCCAACTGTCATCTGCCTACATTTCATATATTTTAACCACAGATACACCTCCTCCAGCTGTAGTTCTCCTCCTGCTGAACATCCAGTTCACAGTTCATCAACAGTACAGACATGTGGATATTCACTCACTGTTTAAAGTCTAAAACTTACCGGGACATTAGACAGATGTGGCCTAAAATGGAAAATGGGTGTTCTGTTTTATTGATTGTTTTCTTTGAACGGTGAGGTTACACACCACGATGAATTGTAGGACGGCGTTCTGTCCTCTCCTATGGTAAAAGATAATCCAAAGGAGATACTTAAGGATACATTGAATCCAGACAGTTCTTATCACAGCTGACATTTGGCCATTTGATTCATTTAGGAACCTTCCTAAGAAAAAGGACTGTTTGGATGCGCCTGAACTCTTACTCTCAAGACAGACCATGTTTTTTTACAACCTCTGTAGGTGTGGAGAGAGGGCTATTCTCTTGTCAGTCTACATCTTCACCACTAGATGTCACTTAATATCAGACACTGAACCATTAAGTCGGAATTTAAAAGCTATAACATAACCCCCTTATCGAAAAATAAGAAAATTTCCATAAAATTTGAGTGCACCTCCATAAAAGATACTCTAAAAACCATACAAACATACATACATACATACATGCATATATACAACATATAGCATGCAACATTTAATACACAAGACACAATTGATTTAATAGTCGGTCTAAAAATGACTTAATCTATGTAATGTACTTTGTAGGCTCCTGTACTTACATGATATCAACCATGTCAATCCATAATTTTATTCAACGTAATGGCCTCTGTGATTTGCTCGTCTGTCATCACACCACCTTTACTAATGTTAAAATAGAATGCAACATCAATAAATTAATACATAGCCTCATCTGCAAACATGCACCTGCCTGAGTGGCATTGGACAGATCTTCATCATCGATACACTACTTAACATAGTTGTTTCATAGTGTCGTAGTGCTGTAGATGCATTTATCATCTTCCACTGTCATTCTGGAATAGGGGTAACAGATATCCAGGTGGTTTGACTAGTTAGTGGACGGTTCTCAGCACCGGATACTGTGACAGGGCTTTGCTAATAGTGTTGAGAGAGAAATTATTTTATTGGGCCATATTAGGAAGCACACTGTGGTATAAAATGATAAAATCAAACAGCACATTAAAAGAAGTGTGTCTTTGTCAAGATCTGGCACTGTCAGGGTGTAGTTGGAGCTCAGAGGTTGTTCCTTCATGTAGTGAAAGCCACAACTCGACAGAACTCCACGGATCTCAGAACAGACTTCCTCTTTTGCTTTTTTTTTTCCATTTTATTGTGGTTTGTGTCCAAATATGCACCCTTATTCTAGCAGAGTACTTCCAGCCAGCCAGACCGCTCCATGTCTTCCTATAATACAATGTCTTTTAATAAAGCTTTGATTAAGAGACCTAGAAATGACACAGTATGTATTTAATGCATTTACAGTATTCACAATTCCTATGTTTTTAAGGTAAAAGTAAATTCTTATGTTTTAAAAGTAAAAGTACACTAAGTTCTGAAAGTCTATTTCTAAAGTAGTGATTGTACGATGATTTAGCAGCAACATACAGTTTAGTTGATTTACATTTTGGAAAATTCCTTTCTTTTTAGATTTTGTATGTGGAAAAAAAGAGTATATCACATCACCAAGATCAGTTGGAGCTTTTTTGTCAGCATTTCTGGGATACAGTAGATCGGATTTTATACTATATAAAGGATCAGTATATTTATTTATACAACTGAATAATTAATACATTAAAAAAATCTAATATTACAGTTGAATTCCCTTGTGCATTCACTTGCAAGTAAGAGTTTGCATGACTATGAGTTTGTTTTCAGGCGTCTTATTTATGAGATCAACCACACGGTGTCTAATTTCTGCTGCTAGGGATCAGTGGATGAAAATAATAATAAAAGACATTGAAGTGGATGCCGTGAAGTAGCGTGGGATAATATGAGTAGAGTATTCACAACCACTACAGATGAAAACCTATCTGATGTGACTCAGGTAGAAATTAAATCTACAGATGATGTAATGTGTTAAATGTTTTACTCACGCAATATTTATATTTATTCGCCTTATGTCATTGTGTTGAAATGCAATAGCAGCAAGTTACTATTGTAACAGTATGATGATAGGCAACTTATTAAAACAGGCTTTTACACTAAATAAAATTAGATTTCACTGATATAATGTACGTTTACAAGTCACAGGTCTAATTATGTTTCTATCTTTTATGTTTTACAGCTTTAAAGAGATATGGTAAAGAAGTGAAAAGGGTTGTTGGAAAGGTTTGTTTGGTTCATCTGTATTTTACGCTCTGTGGCCATGTGGTGACGTCTCCCTCTGTCACAGCGGTTATAACAGCCATGTTTACTGGTGGTCTTGACTCACTAAGTAAAACACACAGATACACACATAAACATACATCTCGCCGAGTGACGTCGCTGTCAGGAGCCACAAACACAGTGTGTTAAGTCATTTTTCACCCCGGGATAATTACTATATGTAAATAAGGAAAGGCTGAGTGTGTCACTGTCTGTATGTCAGGTTTACTCTGGTTATGTAATTTAGTCAGTGACCTTGTATTAACAATATTTTGCTTTCGTCTGCTCAAATGAAGGCGACGCAGGATTTTCCTGTGAAAGATGTGTTTTTTTCTCTCTCTGTTTGTTTTAATCCGTATCCTTTCTGCTTTATTCCAGAGTGACCAAGTCCTGGTTTGGTGTGAAAACCACAGACGCTGTGCACAGGTAAATATACATGACACATAAAACTGCATTCACTGTCTGATACTTGACCTAAACCCTCACCTAAACTTTCACCCAGTTGTAATTTTCAAAGCTACTACAGAGTCTTGGGTGCAGGGGTAAAGACAAGGTACTGACTCCTACTGAACACACGTCTACCAATGTGATAAGGTGGAAAAACCAGTCAGAATCGCGTATTTGATCCACTAGGGTCAACTGGTTAATAGAAGCAGCACTCCCTGGAGCAACAGTAGAGGTAACAGTGAAGGGGAAGATATTTGCATTGAGTATCAGTTTTAAATACTTAAAAAAATACTACCACTTAAACTGCTCTAGTGAACAGTTAAAGTGGTTCTATGTAGTCTTGATACTCCAGACTGTCAACATCAGGGGGAACTAACGTGCCAGAACACACTTCGGACCAAAATCACCAGTGAACTGTATCGCTCACCGAATAAAATATAAATCTCATTGTTTCCACACATCTGTATTATGATATCATCAAGTTTTCACACACTCTTTCACACTTATTTTGGCAGTCACTCAAGATAACCCTGTGTTTTATAATGTTAACATGCTGTGTCAGCTGATAGTTTACATTATAGCTCTGTTAGCTTAGCTCTCTGTTAGCTTAGCTCTGTTTTAGACAGAAAACAGCCTCAGTAGAACCACCAATCACCTCTGTTTTCTGTACAGTTTGTGTTGTCAGTAGCTGAACTAAAGATCTGTTTAGAATCAAATAAACAGAACTGTCACAGTTTAATCTGAACTGTGGATCAACAAACGGCAACTTAGTAAAGATAATAACATCCCATAATAACTTTATACCTTCATAAGCCTCAGAATGAAATTCACCCGTGTAGAAGAAATGCTGACATTTCAGCATCAGACTCTTTTCATTTTCATTTCTTTTCATTTAGAGCTGTGTCCAGTGGAGAAAACAACAGCAGTGCTTCTAACTTTTATCATTTTGTCACTTTCCTTGACTGTAAAAGTTGTGTCTTAGCGGTTTTCATCCCATCTGCTCACTCTCTGATGATTTGTTCAAGTTTCTGACGAGTTGTTCAAAATATTAGAAAATTTCAGACAACTTCATTTATATATTATATTATAGTATTCCACTGTCAGTGCATTTCACATATATTAAACATATTTGTTTTAATAATGCACAGCTATATAAATGGATATCAGCACTGACAACAGTAGCCAATTATATCTGTTATATTCTCTAACTACTCTATATGGACTAAAATAGTTTCCAAAGAAATCCAAAGACACTATGATTATTTTAATAATCTTTTCCAGCTAATGGTACAGAAAAGACACATTTACATGTTCTTTTGTCTTAATTTGGACTTAATAGTAAATGCACCTCTGTACCTGTCTGTTTGAGAGAGGTGAAGAGACGGAACCCTGGTTTTGTAATCAAAAGTTATAAAATACATTCAAGCAGTGACAGGGAAGGAAAGAGTTAAGTGTCTGATAAGAAGCTGTTTTATTAATGACTTTGTTTGCTGCTGTTCCAGTGCTAAACATCGTGGCTCCTGCTGTTCAGCTTCCAAACTCATAACAAGTGATTTTCCATCTCAGCTGCTTTGTGAACACATTTTGTACAATGAAAATCAAGTCTGTGATAATACAGACAATAGAGACTGACAGCTTGATGCAGCAACATCTCAATGCAAAGCAGAGTGACATTTTTGGCGGGGCGGGGAAAGAAACAGTCTGTCTTTGACTTCCTTTCTTTATGGAATCTTTACACCCACCACACAGCTCCTGTAATAGCAAGGGTTGTGTTTTCAGTTAAAATAACGTCCTCCCTTATATCCCCATTATCCATCCTCCATGGAGCAAAAATTATCCCCTGTTTATTCACTTAACGCTGACTGCCAGCAGGCCCTGGTGCGTGTTTCTTTCTGTGTGCATGTGCTAATTCATTGTTTGATTTGAAAGGAGTTTCCATGCTGATTATTTTTAGCTGTCCACTCTGCAGCCGTTGCACCATGTTCTCTGGACGTTACTGTGGCTGTTTTAGGCTGCCGGTCCCATGTAGACGCAGACAGTGGGTGGACAAACCCAAACTGAAGCCGCCTGTCCATACTTAATGTAAATCATGTCTTAAAAATTATTATTATCGGAACAGAACAGGAGGTACATTTTGATTGCTGAAAAAGCAAACCGTTTTTATGGACTGAATAATGATGTTTCGTCATCTACAGCGAAAAAGTCTGTGAAATCTCCGTCGACCTTTTGCTCTCCGACTTCCACTCATTATTAACGACCTCATGACAGACTTTTTCCAGGTTCTTATTTATGTGTTTTCTGAACTCTCGTTCAGGTTCAGCCTTTTTTAAAACATCCATCCCCGCTGGAAGCACACCTTAGTCGTATTTTTTTGTTTTGTTTTGTTTTTGTGCAAACTTTTTCAAGCTTCTCTACAAATTCACATGACAGTCGATAGATAAGGCGGGAAGAGAGAAGCCGGCAGAAGAGGTGTAGTGTGCATGTGATGAGGTCAGCAGGGGTTAATGTCGACCCTGGAGCATGTCCTCGGAAAACACCCACCCATAGGCCGTCGCAGGGGATACTATACGGGATAATGTAGTGGGAGAAACATCAGACATCAGTTTTCAGCTATACATACCCC
>JAPQRQ010000019.1:5845459-5857547 GCA_037367365.1 Apogon talboti | reverse complement strand
TTTTGTGGGATAAAAATAAAACATAATTTTTCAGATTTAAATACCCCCCCCCCCCCCCCCCCACACACACACACACACACACACACACCCACACAAACACACACACACACACACACATACACAAACACACACACACAAACAGTCACATCTATTTTAATCAAATATCCTCCTACTTTCTTTGTCCACTGGCTTCTTTTACATTTACCTCTGATGCAAAAGCTCAACAAAGAAACCAAGAGAAACAAAATGAGAACGGAAAATAATTCCTACTTTAATACCATGTCTACACTTTATTGCCCTGGCATAGTGTGAATACCAGTGTGGCACAGTGCTATAACAGTCTCTGAAACACGGACCAGAGGGGATCTGGCCCTGTGCAAACCACAATTTTCTTTTCAGACAGCTTGATACTGCACAGACATGCACAGTGTCTCTTCTTGCTTGTTTGATTTGCAAAGTTATTAATTCTTACTATTTTACAGTCTGTTGAGCTTGGACACAGTTCAATTTGTAAAAGTCACCGGAGCACGCCAACAAAAATAAATTAGAACAGAAATGCACATATCCCAGTCCGTAGCCGTAATTGCCAATATTAATCAAAATAATGAATGATACAGGAGAGGAAGTCCAGCACTGTTAAATGCTCCCAAGGTGTGTATATTTGTTAAACGGATATGTTCAGAACTCACTTTGTCATTTGATCATGTACCTCGGGGGCATTAGTCTGAACAGTTCACTTTATTATTTTAGTTTTATTAGGCAAACAATACCCACACTCCTTTTCTATTGTATTTAATTCTGCATTGAAAGCATGTAAACAACAGATCCCAATACTAGTTAATATCATCTGGAAGGTAGAAGAGTCCGCTTGTTGTTGTTGAGAACAAAAATGATCTCCCTACACAGCAGGACACTTTCTCTCGGGAGCCACAATTTTTATGTCTCTAAACCCAATTTTAGGGTTATTTGTTAGACAAATCTAAGAAAATGTGACTCGATCTCAGCCTTCATTCCTCTGTAGGCTCTCGTAAAGTATTTTGGCAGTGTAACATGGTCAATAACTTTTGACAGAGAATTTTACTGAATATTTTGGAACGCACACTGGTTTCCCCTCTACTCATTTTTGAGTGCTGATCAAAGTTTGGAGCGCTATTCCGAATCTGGATGTTGTCCTCACTGGGTGTATAATACAACAGTGTTAGTCTGTAAATGCACGGTTCGGTGAATGCGCTGTGCAGGGCAGTTTTGATAAATGATAAGAGAGACAGATGACAGATTATTGACTGAAATTAAAGGGTATCTTTGATGCTTTATCTGTTCCTCGGTTGCATTAAATGGCCAGAGTTTCTCTCTTGAAGTCGCACATACAGGAGGCAGATGTTGGCCCGGCACATATGGTTTATGTCACATCATCAGCGGACTCTCTCGCATGGAAACACACATGGGAGTTGAGTAAAACTGAACTACAGCCCTCATTCAACTCCTCCATCTGTCCATCTCTTCCTTCTTTTATCTCTCACACACATGCAGACTAGTGGTAGTAATGTGTACCAGGTGTGTGAGTCAGCGGGACGTCTACTAACAAACAGATCCGACGCAGAACAAAGGAGCAAAGGTATCAAGTCACTGTGACTCTTATCATCCCCTCTTCCTCCTCCATTCCTCTTAGCATTTTCTTATGGAGTAGGCTTTACAAATTCCAGCTGGAAACGTTCAGTGTGCTTTGCCTTTTCTTTATAGGTTTGATCTTCCATATTCAAAATATTTATGAGTCAAACTAACAAGAAATTACCCTTTTCCACATTGGAGTCTCTCCTTACCACGACCACTGTTCTAATCAGTCCCATATACTCTTGTTGTATAAAGTGAATATCAAAATTTCCTATTAAAGGAAATGGCTGAGTTGTTGATTTTACATCCCTTAGGTGAGTTGTAGTAGCAGATGTCCAAATGTTCTGATCCACCACATACTTGAACTCTTCCTGTGGGTTTGTGAAGCGTTCCCAGACCAGGTGGGATGTGTAATCCCTCCAGCGTGCTTTTTTTAATTTGACTCAAAGTCTCCTCTTGCTTGAACGTGTCGAACATACTTGGCACAAGGAGGTGTCCAGGAGGCATCTCAAAGGAGAAGCTAAGACGCTCTGCGAAGGAAGTGGAAGCTACCCAGCAATTACCCAGAGTCTATGACCATACGTGAGGGTTAATTGAGAGTTTTGCCCTCAGACTTAGCTCCATATTTACCGCAGCCGTTCAGCATAAATCCTGCACCACAGCAGATGCTGCTGCAGTTCACCTGTCTTGCTCTATCTTACCTTCGTTCACTAAAAATAATCCTATAAGGTATAAAATCTTGTTCAGCTGTGGTAGGAAATTGCTTCCAAACTGAGAAGGTTAAATCACTGAGTGGAGGTCCTCCGCTACAGTGTTATGTTACCTGTATTTGAACCCATTCCTTGGCAAATTTTTTAAAAAATTTCTCTTATTTCCATTGATAAACAGTGATGTATGTTAAATATTGCAAAGGCATATTTTTTCAGAAGTCATCTCATGGAGTCTTTTAATGGGCATTTAATTAATCTTACTCTAAAACAATGCAGTTTAGGGCTGAATGATGCAGCCAAAAGATCATATCAAAATTTTTCAAAGCACAGTCTATAATTTCAAATGTAATCTTTCTCAATCTGGATATGTACAAGTCGGAAAAACTGTTAAAACAGTTCAAAGTGGGAGACAATAAAACACTAATCATAACTACACTGATCCACAATGATTTTGCCACTGGGAGAAAAAACACTGACCTTCCTTTAATCAGGTAATTAGAATTTCTCCACGGTGTTCAGATTCTCCTCCAGTAGAATACAATTTTTTGTCATTTTTATTACAGTTATACAGTTTTTATTGTCATAATTTTCTTTAAAAGTGCTGTCACAATAATAAACTACTACTTTTACTTATTTAGATATAACTTTGTCATTTACATTTACATTTTTAAACATAAAGTTCAGTATGTTTTGTTCATAAAAAATATGTTGATTTCCTTCCATGTTCAGACAGCTCAGGAACTTTCAGCCTGTAAATTGTAATTTAATATTTATTGTGACAGACTGATATGAAAATTCTTGCAGAGTCCTAAATAAACACATTATTTCCTGAACGTTAACCCTTATTTCCAATAATTAATACCTGCATTCACTGGATAATCAAACTTGTTAAGAATTCAAGTTGAACTATTTACTTTTAATGCTTCCCATAATAACATGACATGCCTCTGAAGTTGCTTTATACTGTTACTTCTACAGAGATTACTACATAGGAAAATGCGACCTGTAGTTGAGGTGATCTGAACTTTTTCAGCAAAACACGCAACAGAAACTCCTGCAAGTTAAACATAATTAGATTACAATACACTCTCTAGTTTAGCAACATTAATGCCACAAATAACCCACGATTCAACAGTCTTTTCCTGTTTAAAAGAGCATCATTAGAGTTTTGACAGTGCAGTTATGTATTTATTTAATAAGACGATCTGATTCCTCAGAAAAAGCAGGTCATTTGCCAAATTTAGAACCTCTGCGATATCAGATCCTCGTATCGCCCACCGCTTCTCCATATGAAAACTGCCTCTCATCGTTGCACCACCACTGTGTTCTGTTGATGTAGAGGAAGCACAGACAGAAACCCATAAGGAGAGAGAGAGAGAGAGAGAAAACTCTGGCAGGACTCAGTCAGAGGCCAGTGCACATGTGGTTTGAGAGGTGATGAAGTTAACCGCTGAACTATCTGAAAACATTTGTCTTTTTACTCTCCTCTCCATCTCTCCTTCTCTTCCTCCGTTCCCTTCCTCCTCCTCCCACAGGCTGCTGACTTAAGTTAGCTCTGGTTGTTTTGCATGTTTTTCCAAAGGCCTGGCAAAAGTCTTAACATGCTTTTCAAAGGGATTTTTGGAATTTGTTCCGCTACTTTTCACTCAAGTACCACAAAGCCTGATGTGTGTGTGTCCATCCGAGTGTGTCTACGGTGATGCTTGTGTGTGTACAGTATGGTGATGTTGTAAAACAAGCATGGTAATACTTTATGAAAAGCACAGTAGAATCTCATTTAGCATGAAAGTACAGATGTTAGATGTTAAATTAGAGCCAAGGAGGAATATTCATCTATTTTTATGTTTGAGCCAGTGTCAGTATTGTGTTAATAAAACCCCAGGATAAAGAACATCAGTAAATCATTATAGATTAAATTGGAGACTGTACGATGACCCCTGGTAATTAATATTGTCTGGGGGTAAACAAAACAAAACAAAAAACATATTAAGCAGAATCTGGGTTTATACACTGTATCCAAGATAATACCACAGATCAAATGTTATATCATTCTCAAAATAAATCTGCAAATATATTTAGAAATATGGTTTCATTGTTGCTCATGTTTGACTGAAAAATCACAATAGAAATGTAACCAAATTCTTCCTATAGCCAAAACTAATAGCTGCTTTTTTTATTGGTGTTATTATGTCAAAATTACAGTATTAGATAGAACATTTTGCAAACTGTTGGTAACTATTGGTTAATGCTGACGGAGCTTCAGACTTTAACGTTCAGTTTAGGAATCATCCAGGTTCTGGTAGATTCCAGCAGTGTATCATTCCTGTGAGTTGATTAATCAGCTTTGAGCTTTTCCTATCTTACTCAGCTGTGTCATGGTTTAGTGGCTTTTTTGCTCGTCTTATCACACCTTCAACTTTAAGCAGGTGCAGGACGTCAGTGCACGTTTTTCACACCAGACATTTTCGGTTGTAAAAGCAAACAAAACACAGGTGTTACTGATAATGTTAACGACGGCTCCGTTCCATTTCGTCGCCCCTGGCGGCTGCTCCAGTGACTCAGCATGCACAGTCCAACACCTGAAATGGATAGAACTACAGGGGACGCAGGCATTTTTAATGATACCAGTTACACCTGTGTTTTGTGCCTTAATAAGTCAAAATGTCTGCTGTGGGAATAGAAAATGCATCAGTGGGAGGGTGGGTTATCAAAATGTCTGATGTTTAAGATGATGAAAGCTCGTTTTCAAGGTGTTGCATCAGTATCTTAACAGAGAAATATTTGACAATACTGGATGTATGTTCGTAGAATATATAAAATAAGCTTTGAACAACTGATGACAAGCTGGAAACATGAATTATGCTATGTTCACATTGCAGGTCTTCATGCTCACCTTAGATTTGTTGCGTTGCTGTTCACATTGTAATCTAAATGTGATGCCATCAGACTCGTGTGTGAATGGTCTATGACCCTGAAGTGACCCGCATGCACAGAAGAAGACGTAATGCCATCCACAACACACTGTGTTTATAGGAGTAAATATGCCGGGTCCCGCCTCTTCCAGTGACCTCCTTCTTCTGACATGACCGTTCAGACTGAAGTCACAAAACATCATCTGTATCCGATTTAGGACCACAAATGGAAGTGGTCTGGGTGTTGATTTGTGCTGTTCAGACTGCCATAGAAAAGCAGATTTGGGCAACTTTTGCCTGCAGTGGTGCTGGGATGTTCTGAAGCTTATCCCAGTTACCAGTAGACAATGGTGGGATTCCCCTGTATGTTCATAACAGAAAACACTGCCCCGTTGTCGGCAGGATTCGAACCTGCGCGGGGAGACCCCAATGGATTTCTAGTCCATCGCCTTAACCACTCGGCCACGACAACTCACAAAACTTAAGCGGATACTGCTGCACTATCTAAACCGTGTGTACATTTCACATGGGAAAGCGATAGTTGTCCCAAACAAAGTCATTCATTCTCCGATCCACTTAGTCCTCATTCACACTGCAGGTCTTGATGCTCAGTTCTGATTTTATGCTGAAATCTGACCTTTTTTTGCTTGGTTGTTCACATTATAATGTAAATATGATGCCATCAGACTTATGTGTGAACAGTCTACAGTCCTGAAGTGACGTCACCTGCAGAACACTGTGTTTATGGAAGTCAATATGGATCTGGCTCGGTTCTGCCTCCTCCAGTGCAGAAATGTGACGTCTAGAAATTTAATTAAATCTAAAAGGGGTCGAATTTGCATCATAAAGATCAGATATGAACAAAAAGTGAGATTTGGAAGACTTTTGCCTGCAGTGTGAATGTAGCCTTAGTCCTGGAGGTTCTGAGACGGATACAACCTGGACATCACACAGTGGTGCTGGAGAGGGTTGTGGATGTTCTGAAGCTTATCCCAGTTACAAGCAGACAATGGTGGGATTCCCCTGTATGTTCATAACAGAAAAGATTGCCCCGTTGTCGACAGGATTCGAACCTGTGCGGGGAGACCCCAATGGATTTCTAGTCCATCGCCTTAACCACTCCTGTGTGTATATATAGGGCTAAATATACATTTAATTTATTCATCTGTGTGCGTGCATATATATACAGACCTAAAAATACACTTAATGTATTCGTTTGTACTCACTTCTGATTGGACCGTGTCCAATGGGGGTGGGTTCATTCCTTGGTTGCCGATTGGCTCTTGTGCCCCACTCCTTGGCTGCTGATTGGCTCTTTTGCCCCATGTTCGGAATGTTCGCAACTCCGTTAGGAATGACGTTCGGAGTTGTTAGGAAATGGTTCGGAAATGTTAGGAAATGGTTAGGAAATGGTTAGAAAATGTTAGGAAATGTTAGGAAATGGTTCGGAATTGTCTTAGCGTCCGATCGCAGGCGGGTACGGCCATGACAACTCACAAAACTTGAACTGATACTGCTGCACTATCTAAACCATGTGTACTTTTCACATGGGAAACAGACGATGACCCCTGGAGCTCTCCTTCGTTCTCTGAGCCACTTATGCCTTGTTCATACTGCATGTCTTAATGCTGAATTCAGATTTTTTGCTGAAGTTATATTTTTTTTAGTGGTTGCTCACATTATACTGTAAATGTGCAGAAGAAGATGCGACTACCAACAGTTTAAGGGAGGATACACTGTGGATCTGTCACCAGTTCTTCAGAAAAAAAACCCATGATCCTGTTGTTGGCAGGATGTAAAACCTGCGCAGGGAGACCCCAATGGAACATAAACTGATACTCCTGCCCTGTCTAAACCATGTGTACGTTTCACATGGAAAAAAGACAATCATCCCTTGAAAAGTCAATCTCTGAGCCACTTCTGCAGGTCTGAATGTTCAGTTCTGAGTTTTTGCTGAAATTCAGATTTGTTGTGTGGTTTGTCTGGAGGGTGAACACAGCCTTGGTCCTGGGGAGGATTGTGGGGGTTCTGAAGTTTTCAGGCAATGGTGGGATACAACCTGGAAATGTTACCAGTTCATAACAGAAAACATTGCCCCGCTGCCATAGAAAAGCAGATTTGGGCCACTTTTGCCTGCAGTGGTGCTACAGAGGGCTAGGGTGTTCTAAGGCTTATCCCAGCTACCGGAGGACAATGGTGGGACTCCCCTGTATGTTCAGAACAGAAAAGATAGTCCCGTTGTCGGCAGGATTCGAACCTGCGCGGGGAGACCCCAATGGATTTCTAGTCCATCGCCTTAACCACTCGGCCACGACAACCTGAAAAGCAGCATATGATACTTCTACACCATTTGTACATGTCACATGAGAACGGGACAGTTGTCCTTAGAGTCACATTTGGGTAAAAAACATGGATTTGTGCCACTTTTACCTGCAGTGTGAACGCAGCATTAGTGTGACTAGTGTTTCGCCTTGCAGACGCTGAAGTGCAGGCTGTAGGAACAGTCAACACATCTGGTTTGTTGCTGCTGTCTTTCTTTGTCCCTCTCTCCCTGTGTCTCTCTACCAGCATTTCTCTGGACTTGCTTCACTGTTTGTCTTTCATCTGCTCTCTCCTTTTCAACTGACACTTACGCGCTCCCCCCCTCCCCCCTCCACCTCGTCGAAACCACATCTCCCCTCCCGTTTCCTCTCCTCCCTCTCACTGAGTGTGGCTGTCATCCCTCCATCGTGGCAGGTGAGGCCATAAAACAGCGGGAGAGGCCAGGAGAGGGCCGAGACACAAGGGGTGTGTGTGTTTGATTAATTATTATACAGATATTTGAGGCGATCCTATGCATACTCTGCACACATACAGACACACAGAGTCATTAATCTAGTCTCTGTTGCTACAGTGTGTCGTTGTGTTAAACCTCTGACCTGTTCTGTATCTACCACTCTTTCTTTCTTTCTCGCTCACACACATTACTCATTGTGTCGCCTTCAAGGCCAAAAGTGTCTCTTCGCCTCTCAGCTCCTTTTACACAAATACACTGTATGTACATTTCGGCGATTTACAACATCCATGTGATATTTGAGAGTGTAAGGTGTGTACCACATACCAGCAGGGTTTTCAGCTCATATCCGTGAAATAGTCCCACCTTTCTTTCTTCACTGGCTTTAGCGTCTCCACAACAGAATCTTTAACTAAGACCACAATGTAAATGTTCTGTTGTCTAAAAATATTGTACGAGCAATGAAAGCATTATCAAAAGGTCTTAAAGAATCAAAGTTTGTGCTGGATTATTAACATTCAAGCAGCATTTTAGCAAAGGATTATCTCATTTTAACTAATCCAGCTCTAATGACTAATCTTCTGAATATTTCTGCATTATTATTCTAATGATATTTTGCTGGAAAATGCTTCCTAAGATGTGCCAGAGCTCACAGTTCTATATTATTTTTTATGGAAAAGACTGATCAAGCTAAGTATTTTTAGTTTGCATTGTAGTTTTGTCAAAAAGCAAATGACAAGCGGTGTCGTTTGAGTAGAGGGAACTATAAAACATTTATCATTTTGTTTCATTCATGACTATGAAGACTGATAGGTAGATGTAAATATCATGTTTGTGTGCGAGGTTGTTTAATCTCTGCATCAAATTTCATCAAGCAATATATTTTTAGGTAAAGTCACCATATGTGAAGTAACTGTTTTTGTAATCCTTTTCTGTTAAATGGAACAAAAGAAAAAACTCCTGCCTAAAATGTTCCAGAGCCTACTGTTATCTATTAATTTCCCAGCAAACAAGACTGATAAACCTAAGTATTTTTAGTTTCCTATTGTTAAGAAGCAAGCAAACGACAGGCAGTTTCATTTGAGACGGTGGAACTGTCAAAGTTATATTGTTTTTGCTTCTGTCATTAGTGACAAGATTTATTGATGGATGTTTTTTTGTGGTTTTTTGAGGTTGTTTACTTTGTGCATCTTCTTTTATCAAGTCATACATTTATAAGTAAAGTCACAACATGCAACTGGTAACTGGTCTTAAACTCATTTAGTGTTGTCCCCCCTCAAAAACCAATGATTTGGATCTGGAAGCAGATTTAAGGCAGTGGTTCTATTGTGGACAAGGTGTTATCAGCTTCTGTATACTATATCGTTCACATCAAATCCCCATAAAGCTCCAGTGGTCTTTGCCGCTAGGATTTTTCCGATGGAGGGGCAGGTTAAGGGGAACTATTGCAATCTTCCAACAGTAGGCAGAGATTACATCAGTACAGAAACAAGTCTGCATTGACCCCAGTGTGTTCTCAGAAATGTGTTCCTCCTCACATATGAATGGCCTCGCCTGAAAAATCTATCAATGCAGGAGGATAAGGAGTAGAAGACTCTTCACAAGACTCGTTATACTGGTGGATGTGTATATCCTTTATTTAACCAGGTGAAATAATCAATGAGACCACATCTATTTTCCAAGATACATAGTTACAGCAAATCAAGACACAAGTAAAATACAATATTTAGTTATATACAATAAAGAGATAGAAGATAATGCAAAACTTTAAGAACTATTTAGAAGTAAATGTAGAGGCAATCACATTGTCCAAGAGTGTTATTTTCTCAATCCCTTCAAATAGACCTAAATTCCCCCAAAAATAAGAAGTACTGACAGCTTCTGTAAATCACTCCACGAAGACAAGGCAACGCTCCGAAAAGCTGTTGTACCAACCTCTATTCTGACTCTGGGAACCACCATTTGTCAGTTCTAGATCAATGTTGCTTTTGGGTTTTACACATGTATGTACAAAGATAAGATGGAGACAGCCCAAGAACTGTTTTATAAATAAATGCCAAACAACATAAGAGTCTGTGGACATGCAGTGAAGTCGACTTAGCAACAGAATACACAGTACAGTGGTGAACACAGTTTCCACTGGCAGTAATAAAACATAAAGCTCAATGGTGAACTGTATACAACTTCTTTAGGCACTGCTCAGGAGCATTTTTAAAGAGCAGATCACAGTGATCTAAGAAACGAAAGAAAGTTGCAGAAAGGATGTGTTTTTCTTACCAGTAAAGAAAAACAGCGTTTGCTTCTAAATAAAAAACTCAATTTTAGTAAAAATTTCTGAAGACGGCCTCTCAATGTGGGGCTTAAAAAACAAGTTTTGATCTACAGTACTATGTAAAAGTTCTAATGTCCACACACATGCATTTCTCAGTCTCTGTATTAAGATCCAATCTGTATGTACAGCAGGAAAAACAAGTTTCAGGGAAAAAACAGCTTCTATAAACCAAAGTGGTCATATTTAGTGTGACCTCCCTTTGCATTTAACATGTCTTTAACCCTTTTGTTCAGACAATATCAGATTTATGGCATTCGTTTTCTGCTGTTTTATACCAGGTTTCATTCAACACATGTCAGATGTTTGTAATTGTTTGTGCTGTTCCTTGTCATGGGGTCAGAGGTCACAATAAGTAATGACTTTAATCCTTACAACACATTTAGTTCCATTTTCTGTGTGTTTTTTTTTTTTTTACATATTTCCTGTATTTTCTTGTTGTATCTGAAGAAAAGGGAAGTATATATGTTCATCTCAACCCTGCACAAACAACAAAGCTAAAGGTGGCCTGTGTAACAAGATCTAAACACTTGTATTTAGCAACCATTGAATTTCACCTGCTTCGGCAGCTTTAATCGTAGAGAGATTAAGTGATAAAGTTTGCCATTTGAGAAAACTATGAACTTGGCTTTGTCTGCATTTAGCACCAGTTTCAGCTGAATTAAATGAGACTGAACAATGTCAAAAACCAACTGAAGGAGATGAACAATAGACATCAGTGTCGTCAGTATAGTAATAGGAGGCCCATTTGATAAGGTTTTACACAAATTATTAATATAAATGCAGAACAACAGTGGTGAACGTAACGGTCTGCTCGGACATTAGATTCATATGTTAGCATTTTGTGTCCCTTCAGTGCGTCACTGTGCGTTTAAAGGCAATTTAGAACTCCTTGTGGCTGGGTAAACAGAGCAGCAGCAGCAGCAGTGAACTTCAGCAGGTTTCAAGGTTTTATCCTAAAAGACGAGATAAGATTGAGGTCAAAACTGTAATAGTAATAAATGAGGTACCAAAAGGTGAAAGAGGAGTCAGGAGACAAAAACAACAGCGGATCGGGATACAAGGTTGAAGAAAGAGAACGGATAAAGGATGAGAGGCACAGAACAAGAAATTAAACATGTCTGCAACTGATCAGAAGAGGAGAGTGGGGAGTATCGAGTGGGCGGGGCTTGGATGGGAGTCAGAGTGGGCGGGGGAGCGTGTCTAAAATAGACGACCTGTTGGTTTTTGTGTTCATCTGAGGTGTTTTTGGTGAGATTTTGACAACCTTAAGCTCATAGCAGCATGTGGCAGAGTGAAGACGCCCGTGGGAGCTCCTTCAAGAAACACATCACCCTTAAAGATCTGGTTACAATAGTGTTGAGATGTGTGCGTTTGTGTGCATCATCTCTGTGTCTTCATATTCAGACTCCTTCAGGAATGCCTCATTATAGCGCAAGAGAAAAAGGGGAAAAAATTAATGCAATGATCCTCCCAAAATGCGCTCTGTGGATGGAAACTACGACTATAAAATGTTGGCTTTATGTCTGGGAGTAGGGTGTTTGTGCTTAGATTCAGTTTTATTGGACTTACAAGAGTGAAATTTTTATGAAGGAAAGAAATATCAGAACATCCCTAGAAACTCTAACCACTCTCCACTGTGTTTTCCACTCTATATAGAAGCATATTCTAGTTTCTACTGATGATTCATAAAAGGTTTTACACACTTGTGCACAGGTAAACAACAATTTCATATGATTAAATAAACAAAGTC
>JAPQRQ010000019.1:5804838-5841078 GCA_037367365.1 Apogon talboti | reverse complement strand
TATGTTTTACACTGACATGCAGGGTTGCACTCAAAGAGTCAGGAGAGAATAGAGTTTACCAACAGGAAACAGTTCCAGCTCTACTTTTAGGCTCTCTGTGTGGGTCTGCATTATGTTTTATTTCCATCTTTTGGCAGTAGAAACAGCCCATTTCCCTTCACTCACCTCTTCTTTTCCCTCTCCCTCCGTCAGAAACAGACAGAATGTGTGACGAGCCGGGAGTTTCTGGCTTCTCTCAGGTTGTCTCGTCAGGGCGACTGCCCTCCGCCACAGCGAGCCACCGGATTCGCTGCAGCCTGTGTGGAGAGCTGCTCATCCGACCAACACTGTCCCTCCCCCAGGAAGTGCTGCTCCAATGGCTGTGGACACACCTGCCAAGCCCCTGCTAATCTGTACAAAAGTAAAGATAATTGAGCTGTTATGTGGCGTTTTGGTGGTTTTATCACATGATACTGTTGCTGCAGTTATGGAAAAACCGAATGACAATCATGATGATCCTTTAAAATGTAGGGTGTTTTTTGTTTTTCCAACTAGATTATCAGACATTTTATCTATACAAGCGATAACTGTCAAATATATCTTTTATAATATTGATAATAATGATGAAGTTTAAGGTAAATTTTCATTCTAAAATCCACAGACTGTTGGTTACGTCTTGATTGTTAGTAACACGAATCCTCTCATGTTTCAGCATCAGGAAAGTTACTCCTAAAGTGTATAGATTACTAGTACATAGTAAAAATGTAACTATTTTTATTACCCCATCACACTAATTTAACGTTTTACAATACTTTCAACTATCTTATGTTTGACAGTAAATTCCAAAAAATATCATTCTAAACCTGCCAGTATAAATGTTGTAATGGATTTCAGAAGGAAAATATGGTTTATTTTCCACCACTTAAAGGTGATTTTGTCCAACAGTACGGTCACCTGCCTTGACGTGTTCATCTGGTCACAGGACAACATGGCAAGTAATGTTTCCTGGAGATTTGAGAGGGTGTAGCAAATCCAAACAACAATCAATTAAAAATGATGCTCAAAATTTGAGCGCATACTGCTAAATTAATTATACAGTTTAGACAGCTGTTGTAAACCGTTCTGTCCTTCATGGTGGTGCTTTCAAATCCATCCTAACTAACCTATGCTGCCTAAAGTAAAAAGATGCAAAAGAACATCTAAGCTTTTTACTTGCTGTAATAATCATATATATGCTGTAAACATTTGACTTCACAGGTGTTCCTCTGAAGCCTCGCAGAGAGATGAGCTTTGTGGAGGATTCCGAGGGTCACGTGAGGGTCCTGTGGGTGTCAAAGTTCAACGTCAGCATGGAGCCGGTCGTTTACATCCTCCAGTCTCGCTGGAATCTGGGCATTCACCCAAGTGAAGACCACGCCTCTCAATGGACCACTGTCGCTATGGTAACCCCCGATCAGCATCCTTTCACTTTGCATCTCCTGTCAGATACTGTAGGTCTGAGAAAATCTAATTATTAAGTTAATATATAGCTAAGCATCAACCATTTGACTCAAGACTGTGAGTCAGGGAAATGTTTTTATTTATGGTGCGTCATTGTTTTACATTTAAACACCATTTCTTTTATCATTTCTACAGTTCTACATTATGATGGGATATTATCTCTTTAAACTGTGACTTTGACAGTAGTTGATTCATTGGAGCAATTGAAAACTATTCCCTGTGCCTTTAACAGTGGAACAACGCCACAAAGATTGTAACATATCTTTACCTCATAACTCTCAATTTGCCTCGAATGATGAAACTTCTCAGCTATGGAGATGGATGTTAGACTCTGTTTCCACCTCATCAGTCTGTTGCCTTGCAGTCTAAACCTCTCCGCCCCAGCCAGTCTCCCATTCTGCCAGGGTAAACCGTATGTGTGTCTGTATATGTGTGTGTGTGTGTGTGTGTGTCAATGAGTGTGTGCACTGGATGTCCGTGTGTGTGTGTGTGTGTGTGTGTGTGCCTGTGTGAGGTTAGGTAAATAAGCAGAGCTTAAAAAGGAACCACAGGCAGCCACAGTCGTTCCACAGGCTGAGTCTGAATGACTGAACGCTCATTATGGACTTAAATAGATGGCAGCTTCATGTCTGTGAGTGTGTGTGTGTGAGTGATTGTGGATGAATAGATTTTAAGCAGTGATTACATTTGCACTGTCAGGGAGACAAAACATGTGAATCTTTAGCAATTTTGTCGGGCAAATCATTTAATTTCTCTATTATCAGATAGAATTCCAATCCCTGTCTTCATCTGAGTTTCCAGCTCGTTAGCTTGTGAAACTTACACTGTACATCTAAAACTACATCAGGCTCTGTCATGTCTTTGAAAGTAGATATATTATGGATTTTTGGAGGATGTTGTATATAAAAAGGGACTAAGATGAAGAGAACCCAATATAATTAAAATACTGTTAAGTTAAAGTTAATATCAGTAAAGATCATAGGTGATTATTAGATTATTTTAATTAAATCATTGTTAAATATACTGTGTTAGTTTGTGAGTTTCAGTTTGTTTTTAAGTCTCCCACTCATTAACGACTCTTTCAGTTTTTGTTCACTGTATTCTTGGGCTGTTGCTATGCACAGTGATGCCTGTGCACAGTTTGACACTTTGAGAGTTTTCTCACGTTCACCTGCTGAAGGGAGAATGTTTTTTTTGCGCTCACAAAACTCTAGACAAACCAGCAGGATTTGTAGCATCTCAACATTTTTTAGACTTATTTGTGATCTAGTTTGTAACTTCTGCAAGTGTGATGTGGTTAGAGTTAGAACAAAAGAAATGAAAATATTTGTTAAAAAAAAAAAAAGCATTTGCTTTAAACATATTGTTACAGATTACACTGATCATACCTGATTTTGCCTAAATCAAGTATGTTCATTCCAATGTTCAGCCTGTTTTAAGTCAATATCTGGCCATTAACACATATCACACCAGCAGTCGGTTTGGTTTAGTAAACTGTAGGCGATCATGATTCCAATGCTTTCAGTACCTGAAAGGAAACATTTGTAGTCCAAAGTGAGGCAAAGCTGAAATTTCCATTCGAGCCCCGATTGTGGAACTCACTGGTGACCCTGGACTGCCCCAAAACTCAGCGCTTTAGAATGAACAGACTGAGGATTCATCTGTGCAAGTGGTGCAACATTTTCTTTTCAACCATAGAGAAACAAATGAGTATCAACTGGTTGAGGACATGATAAACGCAAATGTGGGTCATAGAATGTCACTTCAAAGTCACACCTTGATTTTTTTACCTCCAGTTTGTTTGATGTAAGTAACGAGCAGGTGAACAAAGTATTTCTGAAATGGAGACCAGGTCCAAGAGGCTTCAACCCAAACATGGTAGTGGTTACTGTTGGCTTTGTCTCAACCACAAGAGCAAGACACAGAGTCTGAAACACTTTGAGTAACTATGAGCCCAGCTGATGGACTCTGACACCCGGGTTTAAGTAAATTTGACCTGTTTATTATGTATTATCTTCAGATTGTTAATATGCTGTAAAAGACATTCGCGTAAGATTGGAAAATGAGTGTTTTTTACATGTATTACTCAAAATCCTGCTGTGTTGGAGAAATTCAGATTTCAGATTTGGCAGAATCAATGATTTAGTCAAGATCGGATGTTTTTCATCCAGTAGCAGATGTTACTGTCCAGCGTTATACAACATGTCAGCACTCAGTTCTGTAGAAAAGCCATGCTGATCTCTGCTGTTTGAAGCAGAGTGTTTTTATTTGGTCTTAAAACATGACTTGAGACTCATATTTAATAAAAGTCTAACCTTAACCATAGTGTAAAGACTCAACGCAGGTATTAGTCCTCATTGAAAGTCTGTACTGGATTAATTGCCTGTAATTTAACCCAAGATGTAGAGGTTTTTTTTTTCTGTCATTTCTTTCTGTTGATGTTTATATTTGTGTAAATTATGTTTCTGCTGTTTGTGTATGTCCTGTTTTTTATGCTAATTCTCCACTTCAGCCTAATATAACCAAACTTTTTCTTTCACAGAACAGGTTACTGGAGATTTTAAAGTAGATATGACATAACAATGTCATCTTTGGAAACTTGTTTTTACATGATTAAATACTGAAAAGTTGTTTTTAATTAAATTGCTGAAGCATAAATCATCTTTGAACCATGTTTACAGTATAATATTATTTGTTAAGTGAAAGCAGTAGCGACAAAGGTAGTGTCATTCTTCTCCTATTTTATTATATGTGCTGTTTTTGTGTTTTAGACCCTCTCCGAGGATGTGCTTCTGTTCGACCTGAGGCCTCAGCGCTGGTATCAGTTCAGGGTCGCCGCCATCAACAGCCACGGCAGCAGAGGCTTCACCACACCCAGCAAACACTACATCTCCAGCAAAGGTAACGACGCTGAAGCGCTTTCCTCACAGAGCTTTTTCTGAAATATCCCACAGAGGGTGACGCTTCCTCCTGCATGTTTTCATAACCTATCTGTGAATCCTGATATTCTGTTATTAGACGCAGAGCACAACAGTGTTCGGTTTGTGTCATTTTACTACAGATATTACACCTCTCCAAGGAAAAGTAGGGGAACATTTTCCTTCCTCTAGTTCCCTATGCTTTCCCCTCTCCTTCACTCAGAGTTGATGGATAAGGTACACACAGCAGGAAAACTATCAAGCAGTTCATAAAATACAGACAGGAAACAGAATATACACACGGCTGCACATGCACAAATTCACATTTTCTGTAGAGGAACACATGCTGCATTCAGCTGGTGTAGTGCCAAAGTGAAACCTCTGGCGTTGGTCAATGAGACAGGACATAAGATAGTGAGACGAACACACACACACACACAGACGTACACGCTCACACAAACCCGTAGGAGGTCCGAGCTCTAATGCTTAGCAGACTTAGGTCATATTGGTGTTGAGCCAGGATTGGCTAGTGATATGAAACCCCTGCCAGGATTGGCTTGAACATGTTTGTATGTGAATAATGACTTCAGGTTGGAGCTAGCTTTGGAAAAAGGTTCTTTATCAGTTGAACACTTCTGGGAGATTATGAAGAGGTGTCTGAGATAGCATTTTCCACTGCTGTCAAAAACACCAAATGGTTGGATTCCTCATGCCTCCAATAGGCTTTTTGAGAATATACAGTCGCCGCTATCGTTTGCTGCAAATGTCTCTCGCAGCTTGTCGTGACCCGTCATTGTGCATTGAGACTTGGAGTGTGCATGTGTATGTGTTTTACAGGGTTAGAGGTTAAAGACACACGCTCCAACATTTCAAATACCATCTGATGGGAGTCAGCGTCTTGTGTTTCTAGTTCATTAGCCTGATTAGTCAGGGGCTGGAGGTCAGGGGTCACAAATCAGGAAGCTGGCAGATGTCAGAATGGCTGAGGTTCTTCCACTGTGACCTGATGCTAACCAGAGGGAGATCTGAATCTGAAAGAATCCCTTTCCTGTTCATTCAGATATTAGGGTTGCGCACCGGTTGCCAGAAGTGATTATGAGGGAATGTCTGGATCAGAAAACTCATCTTGATGTCTTCATCTCCTGAAACAATGAACTGAAATGTAGCTGATTGAGACAGAAACACATGGGGAAAAAGGTCTCAGAGAAGATTGTGTTTTTTGTTCTTTCTGCAATTACTGTTGGCCCAAAGAGACTCCCCACTTAGTCCTGAGAAACCTGCCACACATACACAGGAACACACAAACAGCCCAGGACTTCCAGACCTAATATGTTGCCCTAACTTTGATCTCTGCATCTGGGTCGGCCAAGCGCAGCCCGAGGCCTGTGGGAGGCCTGCCATGGGGGATGTAATTCTAATCAGATATATTTTGTAGTTTTAATCAAATACAGCATTTGGGCTTTAGGTTCTAATGAGATGCAGGACCCGTGTTGAAAGAGCGGTGATCTTAGGATTTCGACTCGGAGGCAAACAGGGTCTAGTGGTGGTCGCCTTTGGTCTGGGTTGTGGTGGCTACTGAAAAGCACGGCTTCAGACGTCTCCTGTATCAGCCACCTTTGATGCTCTAAATCTAATCGGCTTTGTAGACTTGAATAAGGGCAAAAGGAAATTAGCTTTTGCCCCCTGGAATAGCTTCTTTGTTTTGCTCTGCTGCAGCACATTAAGCAAGTTATTAGACAATTAAGTTAAACTTAATGGACTTTTCTGTATAAGAATCACAGTCTCCAACTACTCTCCAACCATACTAGATATATATTCATATGATTTAATGCCCCATTTTATTATTATAGTTAACACTTAATAGGTAATAATACCCTTAAATACCATTTTAAGTGATTACTAATATTATTATGTTTTAATAAGACTATATAAATAATCAATAAAGGTATCATTAATATGTTTATTGCACTTACCAGTAATGTAATAATGTTAATTAAAGCCTTATAAGCTTCATATAATTCTTTATGACATTACAAACACCTTTAAGTTTTACCCAGTGTGTCGCTCAACCATTACTTTGTGTTTTGTTGCTTTATTGAGATTCAATCATGCTTTCTCATGCATTTATTAACAGTTAATTAGTAAGTAAGAATAACAAGTAAGATCAATGTTTTACTAATGTTAATAAATCCTTTTTTTAAAAAATGTAATCCAGTTATACTGCACTTCTCTTCTTGACTCTACCAGAAAAAGTGGTAGTTGTGATAAATAAACCTCGTCCAATACTGAACCTGTAGTTTCTGAACAGCTTTCATCCTCCTGACTATATACTCTTATTAACATATTATAAACTTTCTCTACTCCTCCATCTGTAATGAGAGCTGTGCTTTGTCAAGGTTGATAAAATGTGAATAAACTGTTTGAGTTATGAAGTGTAAAAATAAAAAAACCTCCTTTTGTATTATACAACTAAAGTAATAAATGATTAACAGTAAATATGGTAATATCGCTCATCTAAAACCTGCGCCCTGATGACGATAACGGTGCTGATGTCATTTATTCATCCTCTTTTTTTCTGCAGATCCATCGCCTCCAGAACCTCCACTGAATATCAGAGTGAGCAACCAGACTCTAGACTGGACTCCTTCATCCCAGTTCACTGAGAGGTATCTAAATACATGAAAAATAAATAAACTCTTCAATTTGTTTGTTATTTTGCTCGCTGGGGTCGTTGCTATGCATTACCTCTGCACTGCAGGCCGTCATTGTGGGCAGTCAATAATTAAATGTGGTCAGGTGTTGGGTTGGTGCTTATATGCAAATTACAGGTTATTCTTGTTTAGTCATACATCGCAGCATCTTTTCTGTTTGTTTGTTGTAATGCATGAAAAGTTTATATGAAGTTCATGCCGCGGCTTGGATCAGCCGTGACATTCCTATGAAACATTTAATAACAGAGGTGAGGTCGTAATTGTAGTCCATGTTCAGCATGATGATATAAGATGTCAAAGCCCAGACCATGCATAAAGAGTAAATGGAAGATCGTGAAAGCAGCTGACAAACAAATAGTCCATCCATTACCCTGCGACTCAGCACAGCCTGATAAAAAAACCTACATTTTGACATCTACGTCTTGCACTTCATTACTTTGTCACTGTGAATTCCTTGGTGTGACATTGTTTTTACCTTCTGGTTTCTGTTCAAAGCTCAAGAGGAAACGGGGTCACAGTGGGGGTCCTCATACGCTGGGAGCCCCCCAGGGAGGGAGACCTGCCAGTGCACAACTACAGAGTCACCTGGATGCCTCGACAAGCACACACCGCCAATAAACACACACATTCAATGCATTCTGCACACACACATACAGCGCACAACAACATGCACACACATACACGGCTTACACACTTACATCCACAAGGAGAGAGTAAAAAGGACAGCAACAGCAGAGTGACTCAAGGGGTAAGGACACTCTCTATAAATTTATATCTTTTGCATGTAAGAAAAAGTGATAAATTACAAGAGTAATTGCACATAGGATTAGTATTTTTCTTCATTTACATACAACTGTTGTCACATTTAAACTAAATGTAACTATGTTGGACTTGTAGCCATAATTACACACTGTGTAAATGACTAGACTTTTACTAAACAGCAGTAATACAAGCATTACAACAATAACAATACAACTTTTAAAGCTAAAAGAGCTGGAATCAGGGTAATGAATGTAAGAATCTGAAAATGCATTCGCTCCACAACTCTCTTGTCTCTAAATATAAAGATAAATGATGTGTCACACTGCTGTGGAAAAGGGAAGCCATTTTCTAAGCATATTTAATGTGTTTATTCCCCCTATTCGTATAAAAACACCTATGAACAGCCATATTCACTCCATCACCAGTGCAGAAGTCTTGTGTCATATTAGTTTACTTGAATTATAATATGCTTAACAGTGACTTTATTTTTAGCTTGAGCACAGGCATAACATAAAAAAGAATAAAACAAGCAGACTAAGAAAGACAAAAAAACAACTTAAACAACACTGAATAAAGGATCATTAAGAACAATGCCAAGATGTATCTCTATGCTCACAGACTTATTGATTTTTAACCAATAATTTTGCTTTATTATTGAACTTTTAAGATTAGTTCATTGCTTTACTTCTGATGGACAGGTGTTCTAAATCTGTGGGTCTGTAATTGGAATAGTTGATTGAAATCAGTCTGTAATGACAGGCTTTGACAGGCCGACCTAAAAACTGAAGCTATAATTACATGTTTAATTTTATCATATATAATATACTGTAGATCCTAATTACAGCATTGGCGTGTAAGCCCACACTACTTATTGCATTTTCAAGTCAGTCTTTTGGACACATTTAAACTGAAACACATAATTTATGTCTTAGTATTAGTATTTATTAATTAATGAATAATTTACAACACTATTATTTATTTATAGTTTACGTTACATCTGCATTTAATTTCCATTCCACTTAAGGAACCAGGAGCAAGCAATAATAAATACATTACACACATTTGGTCGCAATTACATTGTATTAGTCATTAATAGAAATGTTATAAGCAAATTAGTATAAGACATCTTGTGATTTTTCTGTAGAAATGCTATGAATTCACAGTTAAACAGTAATAATTTTGTTTTCAGATTCCTTAAAGTGGTTGAAAACTTAGAGCAATTTATAGTAATTCTATCAGACTTATTATAAATTCAGTGGATAATGTACAAAAATGTGCAATGGTGAAATAGTAAAAAAAAATGTTAGACATCATCATTTCATGTATCTCCAACATATACTCTATATACATATGGTTAAAGTAAATTTACAAGTAAAATAAGAGTTTGGACTTGTGTGATCAGGAGAAGACAAACATTTAGAGAGAGTTACAGTGAGACTTGGATTCAGTGAAACAGATGTTTATTTTAACCTCTAGAAGATGATATATTATATGACACATGTATTTGAAGCTTATATGGAATGGTACACATTGTTGATTAAAGGAAAAGATGATGCTGCCCACATTTGTCCCTCTGAGAATCAACAATCTGCTCCAGCCTTAGCATAAACCTCAACCATTGCCTAAGAAACCTAATTTTGCACCTAAATGCAAAACTAAATCTTAAAAAACGCTCTGTCTTTTCTTTTTCTGGCCACAGTGAAGACCACACTCCATAGATCAGCACTTCAATTAAAGTCAAATTAAGGCACAGGAGCACACACACCCACTGCATGCACAAGATCTTTGTTTGCACCTGAGAGATTTTACTGAGCCTGTAAACCCACGCACCACACACACACACGCACACATTCCTTATTGCATCCTGGTTGTGATTACTGCAGTGATTTTACAGGCCACTGCAGCGCTCAAACCGGACAGGTTTTGTAAACAGCTACTGTGTGCATATGGTGGTGCAAACCGAAGAACCATTGGAGTATATTTATAGTGACGTGATTCACAGCATCACACAGGAAGCAGCAGACGTCTAGAATATTTTAGAAATTGTCTGCCTCAGAGATTAAATGTGCTAAATGTTACATATATTAATAAGATTAATTGGAAAACAAATGACCAAAGTTCTGGTTTGCTGATGTTTCAAGGTATATGATATAGTGTTATTACACACATATACAATAAATGTATAAATCTTCCACTAGATGGAACCTGTAAAGTGAATGTATTGTAATGTGCAGACAGTGTTTTGAAGTCGATCTGATAGCTCTGAGACGAATATCCCTTTTGAATAAAACCCATTCTCTCATTAATTCTCCAATTTCACATTTTGACCCAAGACTGTATCTGTGAAACTTCAGCCAACCCGCATTTTTGACCTGGTTTTTCTTTATCAGTGACTTACAAGGTGGTAAAATTTCACTACTTTTTCACTTGCAGACCAGTGTAATATGCAATAGTGAGATTTAACACTCCTTTACATTAAAGTCTGACATTTGAATGAAGGGTGCTGAAACACCTGTGGTCAATAAAAATGCATACTTTTACAAAGAGGAGCAGTTCAAGCAACACAAGGATGTTCTTTTCTATTATATATTTGTGGGATTTCAAGACTGAAAATCACCACTCTGAGATGAGGTGCTCGAAGAAGAAATGCTTTGTCTATTTCAAGGCCTTATTTGCGCACAGATAAGAGCTCACACAGCATCCAAGGACAGTCGGGGTGTGAGGAGAGATCTCTGCCGACCTTCAAAAAGGAAGACACTCTTATACCCAGAGTTGCTATGTGGGGCGCTTACTGCATGCATTAGACACATGACAACAGTAACAGTTCATGTTTAGCACACAGAAAGACATCGTAAGATCAGAATATGGTCACACTACAGGACATGCAAAGACCATGACAGATTATGACACTTACATGAGACCAACCAGTAATAAGAACACACAATTGGGACACTGGAATTTTTCTATTAAAACACTATTGAAACCCTTCACACCACTGGATATCTCACAGACACCGTCTTCCGATGTCCTAAAATGCTCTATGTATTTTGCCTAGTTCTTTAAATGAGTTGCACTTGTCTCATCAGAGACAGAGCCTTCAGTGTAGCTGTCCCAACCCTCTGGAACCCTCTCGCTCCTGACATTTGTAGTGTCTAATCCATGGTCAAGTTAAAAAAACCTCCTCAAACACCATCTGTTAAACACAGACTACAGTCTCCCTTAGCTCTGCCCTCCTAAACTGATGCCTCTTCTTCATTTCCTGTCTCTGTTTGTCTGTTGCTCATCCAGTTCTTGTCTAGTATGTAAAGCATCTTTGGGTCCCATGAAAGGCACTATATACATTCAATCTATTATTATTATCATTATTATTATTATTATTATTATTATTTTCATTATATTGAGCTGAGCGCCAGATGCACTGACAGTATATTTGCAAAATAGTGTTGTAGAGAAGTCATTTTGGTGTAGTATTTGCACTTGAGGAATGGGGTGTGTTATTCAAATGACTCCAAATAACAGAAACATCACATAAAAAGATGTGTGCCTTTGTCAAAACTTTTCTGTTTGTACTTGCAGCTCACACTGTGTTATTCTTTCAGATAGTGAGGGGGACTTTCAGAATGCTAACACACATAATAGAAAGAAAGAGATTCACAATCCTGCCACTGCGGCTCTGAAATAATTGCAATTATTTCAGAGTACATCCTGCGAGCCAAATTATGCAATAAACAAAAATGAGGTGCTAAAAATTCACTTGCTATTCTGAAAAATCATCAGACTTGCATGTTTTCATTAAACATATAAGCTAAAGATGATTATTAAACTGCTGTGCATTACTATTTCAGGTTTTAAAGATGTGGTTTTACAGTGTTACATGCTTTTAGAACATCTTAATACGCATTGCGTTTTAGATCTCCTTCTGACATATTTATCGTGAAATCACTGTCTGGGACACTTTGAAATTACCGAGGCCTTTTGCAGACATTTTGTGTATATTTCCTCATGAAAATACGATGTTATCTTCAAACAGACATACCATTATCTTCTGGGATGTAACTTTGTTAGTGTGCTAAGACAACATGTAGGTCTTGCTTTGCAGCGCTGGAGTAACACTACAATTTAGATTGACTGACAACAGAGAAATGTGGCTTTCCTTCTTTTGGATAATATGTTTAACTCAAGTCAAAGCATCTGGGAATGTGAGCAGTGAGAACATGCCAGTCAGAGCAGGAGGAGGGTATTAGAGGATGTGTGGGTTAGCGCAGTGGTAGAGCACAGATCTGTCAGGTAGTGAGACACAAAGATTGATGGGATATGAAGTTCTTATACAGACGGAGTCATTATTTCTCTATTTAAAG
The DNA here is from genome assembly GCA_037367365.1 of Apogon talboti. Lineage (NCBI taxonomy): Eukaryota > Metazoa > Chordata > Actinopteri > Kurtiformes > Apogonidae > Apogon > Apogon talboti. Next base: position 5,828,850 of record JAPQRQ010000019.1, on the reverse strand, counting down.
GATGGCTTGGAACATTGTGAAATGCACAAAGCTTCTTTCTCGATGTACTTTTGAAATGAGGGTGGATCTTGTTATTATGATTATAGGTATAACGGTGACGTAATACGTTCAAAGTGCAGTCAGCAGCACCAAAATACCCATAATCACAGTAAATGACACTCATACAGACAGCAGCACACATCTTTGATGCAACACTAACAATCTCCTGAGTAGTGTCTGAGCGTTTTTCTTCAAATTAGGTACACAAGGCTCGACTAAACTGACTGACCCTTTTAACATAAAATCCTCTTCGTTGCAACGTCCACATTTGCTTTAAGAAGAGACGAAATCAAAAACATAAACAACAGAGTTTTAATGTTTGCGTACTCGTACAGACCGAGGGATCCTATAAGTAGTAATGGCGATCCCAGACTGAGCCTGGTGGAGCCATTTATCTGTAGTCTGGTCCTCTGTTCTGCTTGGCTGGGAGGCCTGGAATTTAAATGAGGCCCCCTAACTAGTATTTCCTGCTTGCAGCTGCATCTAGACACACACAGAGACAGCAGCATCACAACAGGTAGGCAGGAACCAGAGCACTGAAAGAAGAAGTATCCAGCTCCTTCACTGCAGTACTTTATTCTAGGTATACTGTCCTTTACTTTATAGCACACTGTGTAATACACCACGAGTACTGCTTAAAGCTGCAGGAGCCAGAAATGAAACTGAAAATACTCAACTTCCTTCTGCAGCTTTCTCCTCTCAGTCCAAAACAAAACTCTAAATATGAGTAGACATGAACCTGATGGTAGAACAGTGAAAACACATTTTCCAAGCTTCTGCGCTTCTACATCCCAGTTATGTATTTAGCTCCCACCCACCTTTCTGAAACCACTATGATTGACCAAAACCTTCCATCACAAGATGGTTTTTCTACAACACAGAATGAGGTACTTTAAAGTATGACAAGTAGTCAGTGTGCAGGCAAATGATCCTTATCAGTATTTTACTCTATACAGTATGTGATGTTTTTGGTTTAACATTACTACTGCAGTAATATTGCATTGCATATGGTACATTTTAAACTGTGGCCCATTTACAGCAATGTGAATTAATGCACATTGTCCCTGAACTATTTCATGCCATCATATAGTTTAATCTACAGAAAAGGTCGTTATATGTTTGTGACTAAAAAAGTGAACATTTCGTGAGAAAACTCTGAAAAGTAGCTAAATGTAGTGGTGTACAAAAGTACAATATTTGTCTCTGAGACAAATATGAGTTTTATTTTGAAGGACAAAAGTGGATTTGTGTCAAAAATGGCCATTGTACTTTATTATACATAGCATTGATTCATTGGTGGCTTTGGTCCTAAACGTGTTCTGGTACGTGACTTCTCCCTGATATTCAGTTTGAGTTTTAGTACTACATACAAGCCCTTTAAGGCAGCATTAGTGACACAGTGTTTGTATAAGACAACTGGAATTTATTTTATTGTATTCTTTTTATGTATAAGAGCATTTCCAGGCAATGGGGAGCTTATTCAGATTGGATTTAACATTAAATGTGAGGTTAAAGGGTATACTGGAGGAAGTACTGAAACATGGAAAAACCTCTGCTGAATCAGTTCTTTTAAATATACATCACTCTCCTTACATATAATGTCGGGTGACATTATGCACCAAAATAGAAATCCAGGCCTTTCTCTCTGTGTCCCATAAATACACACACACACACACACACACACACACACACACACACACACACACACACACACACACACACACACACACACACAATCTTACAGCTGTACAGGCCATATGTTTTGTCTATCTTGGGGTAATGGAAATACTTAAACCCCATTTTGTCTGCAGGTCACCAAGAAACTGCTTTTAACTTGCTTTTGTCTCATTCTGTCAAATGCCTACAGTTGCACAGAGACACGCACACAGATTTGTTATCATCCAAACATCTCTTTGTTGTGACTAGCGCAGACAGACAGACCTGATTGACTAAGAGCCTGTTAATGAGCTGCCAATCAACCGGAGGGCTAATGCAGAACAGGTCCACATGTCAATTACACGTACAGGCTTTTACACTCGAGAGGATGATGATAAGGATGGTGGCAGTGACTGTGGTGGCTGCAGTGGCTGTTTTACACTTAACCTGCGTCAACACAGACTGAAGTAGCCAAGGGGCACAGGTTCAACAGCCTGAGATAACACTGGGTCTCTAGAATTCATCTCACTCCTTTATGTGTTGCAGGCGCAGTGTGAGCTGTGGCTGCAGGGTCTGCAACCTGCTACGTCTTATTTCCTGTCCGTTCAGACGGTGGCCTACTGGGGTCAGAAGAGACTGAAGAGTCCCAAAGCACATATTTTATTCACCACTGTCACTCATACAGGTAAACAGAACACTGTGTGTGCCCGATTGGCCCGGTTGGTATCATATAAATATTAATTCAGAACTTTAGTCCAATGTGCTATGGACAGCTGTTCTATTATCATCCAATAACTGTGGAGGCTTTCATTTTTACTAGCAGATATATGGCTGCTTACTTAATGCAACCTCAAACTCAATCAGTTGACAAAACTTCATGTTTTTCCATCTGATGCTTATAAAGGGGAACAACTTACAGACAAAGCTGTGGTGGAGGATGTACTTAGATCTGTTCCTTTAAGTAAAAGTAGTAATAACTCCTACATTCAAACATTTACTTGAGTACTATTAAGTACTATTAGCATCAAAACAATAATACAATGGACATTTAGAATTATCTATAATTACTGATGCATTAATGTGCTCATCTTAAATTCTGCTGCTGGTAATGGTCTGGATCATTTGATTTAATTTATATATTTGGCATATTTAATAGTATATTATTACTATCTATTATTTTTTATTTATTTTAAGTAAAGTTTAATAATATGTTGTAATATTATTAGTCACTATAGTTATGTGAAATAAATGCAGATTAGTAAAATTTACAATGCCTCTGTGATGTAGTAGAAGTATAAGTAGAAGCAGAAAATAGAAATACTCACATACAAGTATTTCAAGCACCATTTGAGCTTCTTGTTCAAGCACCTCACCCAGAGGCACCAAACCTCCAGCAGGTTTTGTATGTTTTTTCATCAGAATAAAGAGCAAAACCTCTATATAAACTGAAGAGCTCTGTTTGTCTAGATTCATTGTTAAAATAGTGTAACTTATTGATAGTAAATTTGTGTTACTGTGATTCATCCAGGCAGCCACACTAGTCACCTAATAATTCTGGCAAGTGAGGAATTTCTACTCTGAAGACATACTCCATTCACATTTACATTTTTATTGTAGACTCTACAAATTCTACAGTATAAACAGAGCCAAACATTTCTGAGTTAATCATTTTCCTGTACCTGCAGATTTGCTGCACTTGCTGACGGTCAGCATATTCTGCATACATACAGCTGCACTGTTTAAACACACAATACAGTGGAAAGAGGTAATGCTAATGGTAGTCCCAGCAGCAGAGGTATTTATAGGTGACCTGTCGGTCAGCCCAACAGGGGATTACAGCCAGCTGCAGCTTAATCATCAACCACATAGCAACAATTTTATATGGAACATACTGCCGTTAATAATTTATCCGTATTAATATTTGAGGCCGTCTGTGCATTGGCCTGGTTTCTCTCAATGAGGGTCACTTAGGCCAGATAAAACCAATTAGTGTGTATTAAACAACTGGAAAACTAGCTACTAGCTGCAGTCTGGTCACAATTTTATGATATTCCTGGCACCATATAAAATATGATCAATTCCATGTGCTCTATAACAGGTTTTATGGTTCCAGTTGGTCGTATGACATCTTTTTGTCATGTTTTAATTTATTGATACTGACAGCACCTGTTTCATGAATGTATCTTACAGTGAAAACAAAAGCCAAACAGATATAAAACAGCCTTCTCAACACAGATTGATACTGTCAGTGAAAAGAGCTTTCCTAAATCTTGTTCCAAGCACATTTTAATAGATTTGACATTAACATCCACCCTTTCTTTTCTCTTTCTCCTCCATCTAAGGGGAAGACTTCTCCAACGAGCTCCCCTCTTCCTCATCATCGTCTTCATCGTCCCTTCCCTCCTCTCCTTCCCTTTCATCCGCCTCCCCTTCTTCCTCTGACCAGACTCCTTCCTCTTCACTTCCTCACCCTGAATCCTCCCTGAACCCCTTCACCCCCGGGACCCTGCGCCTTGAGGTCGCTGCTCCTCATTATCATAACAACCAGCTGCAGGTTAAGGTGTTCTGGAAGTGGCCTTATCACGGTAAGCAGACTTTTGGAAAGCTACGGCATGCAACTCTAACACCAAAGCCACCAACGAATCAACACTGTACGTCCACAGACTGTATCACACACTGAATAAAGTATAAAGTTCATTGTTTCCACACATCTGTATTATGGTATCATCAAGTTTTCTTCAAAAAAAAACCTTACAGCTGCTTATTTTGACAGTCAGTCAAAATACCAGTGTCTTATAATCATTATGTGCTGCGTCAGCTGATAGTTTACATTACAGCCATTAGTTTAGTTCTAGTTCTTAGTTTTTAGACTGAAAACAGCCACAGTAAAACCACAAATCACCTCTGTTTTCTGTACGCTTGTTGTCAGTAGCTGAACTAAAGATGTGTTTGGAATCCAACAAACAAGGTCAGAACTGTCAGTGTTACTCTGAACCGTGGATCAACAAATGGCAACTTAGCAAAGATACTAACATCCCATAATAACTTTATAATCAAATCATAATAGAACTCACCTGTGTAGAAGAACGACTCCATTCTTTACATTTACAGCTGTGTCCAGTGGAGAAAAAACAACAGGGCTTCAGCTTTTATCACTTTATCCCTTCCTTTGACTCTATAAGTTGTTTCTTGGTGGTTCTCATCACATCTGGTCACGGTGTTAGTTTTCCTCACCATGGAAGACCGGCAGAGTGACTCATTACTCCCTCTAGTGGTCACATAAATCTGTCAACTCATTGATGTAAATAGACAGTATTTATTTCTGAATCCAATACATTGGCATCTTTAGAAGAACTTCATGTCTCTATTTTAAACACTTTAATGACAGTTTTCCTGGCAATGATTTCATTATTTTTGACTCGATTTAATCAGGCCAATTTGTGTACAAGTCTGCATTCTTAACGTTTGTCATTAAAGGTGTTACATGAAGTATTTCTACTGTCAAATATTCAGATATGATCTACCTTTACTTGATATTTTCTTTGAATTTTTAAGTTGGTGCCACTAATAATGTAATTTTAGGTTAGTTTTTAAAGTTTTAAAGTAGAAGTATTAAAATTTAAAGATTGGATGAAGGAAAACCAAGCCTGTGACCCTCAGTAGATTGTCCTCGCAGTGTTGTTTTGTGCATTTTTAAGATGTTATGTCCTCTATCAGTTGTTTTTCTTGTCACTTGCCTAGGGACTACAGATGGAAATTAGCACTGTTGCTACAATCTGACATATTTACACCTGCAATTAATGTAGATGTTCATTAATATGCACTGTCCCAAATAAATAAATAAATAAATAAATAAATAAATAAATAGCTCCTTTAAAAAATGTGTTTGTACTTCACATCACATAACCACACTTATAATAGATGCATAGCATTGGTGACTTCAAAACAGACTAGAAACAAAATGAAACATGGTGCTGGTGTTCACCTAATTTTGTTTTTACAGAAAATTAGATCTGTTTGTAGAATACAAATAATGAAAAGGTTGCAGTTTTACTCCCAGTGTGATGAAGCAAAGCAGGCGACAAAAGGAGAATATGAAAAACAGAACTTTAGACAAGTAGAGGGTTATTAAATGCAGATCATAAAATACTTTAATATATCTCATGCACCATAATTCAAGGACAAAGATACGTAGACACTTAAATGCTTGAGACTGAAGTGTGTCTGATGTCTCTCCTCCAGCCAGACAAAGACACCCTGGTCCATACATTTTGCGGTGGCGTCCACATACCTGCAGTACTAATGTTACAAGCACAGAAAGAACAGCGACTGTGCAGGTATGTCGAAACTCACTGTTGTGTTTTATGTGTCAGTGTATTCATAAAAAGTGTGTATGCGTTTCTGTGTGTAACAGTTGTGTGTCTCTGTGTATGTCTGTATCAGATTTCTTCACCATAACTCAGATCAGTCTGGAATGCTCTCATCCTTTGTCTGAGAGCAACTTTGTCTCTCTATGACATTTTTCTCTCTGTCTCTGTCTAACATCACATTTATCACATCTGTCTGCCTATAATGACCCGTATTTCTGCGCCTTTTTTGTGTGCGAGTTAGTTTTGGTTTTTGCAAGAATTTACTGGTGACTTTGGTGAATAAATGAATGCATTTTTCCATCTGTTCAATGTGTGCTTATAGTTCTATTCAACATTAATTCTAACAAATTGCTGATGGTGTATTTTGTACTTCACTGGGACAAGATGATGTTTTACATGGATGACATGATGTGACAGAAGTTAACTGGAGGTTGGATATTTGTGCCTGATAAACTCAGTCAGTTTGTTTGACTGAAAATGATCAATGGAAAACGCTTTGCAGTATTACATCAGCAAATGAGTCTAAAGTAAATCTAATTTAATTAACATGAAAGGCATTTTTTCCAAAGATGCTGCTCAAATGACGAAATGAAGCAGGAAAGATGAAAAGACCAGCATTTTAACCACTATACTGCAGGAAGTCTCCGAGAGGAAACTGGTCTGACAACTTTGAATCTTTAACCAGTTTTGTCCCACCGGTAACCTCTCGTCTAAAATGATCACAGGCCCAGCGGGTTGATAAATATCAAAGCACCCTGAGCAATTTGCTGAGGTCACAGAACATGATTTCTGCTCATTGAAGCTGAAGCCTTTTTAAACAGTTACGTTATCTCTCACCATTTGAAGCTGCCAACCTGCAAATCTGCCAAACGTTGTTTTAAACTTCGACATAGAGCTAAGAGGCAGCATGTCAGAGAGGAGGTTCAAACAAAAATTTGATGTAATATGTATATTTAAAGTGGTCTAGTAATAGGTCAGCTTATGACAAATAACCCTTTCACTTGCCAACCTGATTACGTTTTTTCCTTGTTGGCTTTTCAGGGCACACATCACACCATTACAGGCCTCCTGTTTGCCTGTAAGTACCGGGTTGCCGTGGCGATGAAGGCTGACCCAGGGTCAGAAGCTGTTGCCTGGGTTACAACCCCGACTTGTGCTTCCATCAGAGTCCGAGGAGGAAAACCTTTACCCTGCAACACAGAGGGTAAGAATAAGTAAACACACTTATAGTACAAGTCCTATTCCAACATTAGGTTTGTTGGTTTAGTAAAGTTGTAATGACCACACATATGCTTTTCTCAGTCTCTGAGAATCTGAGAATCCAATCTGATATATGTGAAGTATGTACAGCAGTAAAAACAAAAGTGTCAGGGTAAAAACAGCTTCTATAAACCAAAGTGGTCGTATTTAGTGTGACCTCCCTTTGCACTTAACATGTTTTTAACCCTTTTGTTCAGACAATATGAGATTTATTTTTATTCATTTTCTGATGTTTTATACTAGGTTTCATTCAACACATATCAGATATTTCTGCAGGGGGGATCACAAAAAATAGTGACTCTGACCCATTTAGCACAGTTTTATGTGTGTTTTAAGGCTGTGCACAGCTTTCCTGTATTTTCTCTTTGTATCTTAAGAAAAGAGAATGAGAAATAAATATATACGGCCATTTGAACTCTGAAAAAACAACAAAACTAAAGGTGGAATATGACTTTTTCCCAGTACTGTACATGTTCAGCTAATGTGCACATGTAGATGCCATGTTTCATTTACTTGCATTAATTCTGATAAACCTAAACACCTGTTTTAACACATAGACCTGGGCTGAATGATTTAGCTAGTTTTTAAATCTAACTTTACTTCCTGTTAAGTACTAATTTTACATGTCTTGCGTCCAGCGTTTCCATTTCCTTATACTTTACCCTTGTATTCCACCACAAGAACGTTGTATGTGTGCAAGTGAAGGATATAAAAATGGCTCTCAATTAACAAACTGAAAACATTAAACCATTGTTACATGTATTTGTTAGATAACAGTGATATTATCATAGTACTTTGAAATAAACCAGTCTACACAACGTGTACTTTTATTTAAGTGCATTTATCTGATAATTCTTTTGTACTTAAATAACATTTTGAATTCAAGATATTCAATTTTATGTTGTTGTACTTCTGTTTTTAATAAAGTAACGCTTCTTTCACCTCCGTCACCAATGAAAAGCTCTTATATTAAATCAAATGAGAACTGAGTGGAAGTATGATGTGTCTGTGTGTATGTTTTGTGATTTTTGTTTGTGTCAGAGCACCTCCTGGCAGGCAGAAAAGTGGTACTGCGTCCTGAACGGCTCACAGCAGACTTCCAACAAGTCAACGGCACCCTGCTCACCACGTTTCGTTGGAGGATGTCCCAGCATGCACTGGACCCAACAGCCGTCGAGGGATTCCAGTTCACCTGGACGCTGCAGTCAGGTGTTACCACGGCAATGGAAGACCAAGAAGACACAGTTATCTCTCAAACGCAAACAATTGCACCGGTGAGACACAAACAGAGGTGTAAAATACTGTAATATGCTAGAAAAAGGAGGAAAATACTTGAGAAATGAGTAAATATGATTTTAATTCATAGCTTAACTCATTAATTCATTTAAGGTGTAATTAAACTTGGAAGATATACAGAGGTGATGTCAAAAATCAAAAGAAAATCAAGTAAAATTATTGAACATGAAGACTTTTTACAGTCATTACAATACAAAACAAAACAGTCAGTTAAAACTAGAGCAGATAAAAGTAAAATATAATAGAATTTAAGAAGTTAAAGGATAAAAGTCTTTCTGTCTTTGTGAAAGTATGTAACTGCAAGTATGTTGTATGTTAAATGTACATTTAGCTGATAAATATGTCCTCGTGTTACTTTGTGTTTAATGTGTAGGAGTATTTGTGTGAGAGGAGAATGTTGGTGTGTGAACTGATAAAGCCTCTCCCTCCACAGTCTCAGAGATCAGTAACAGTTCAAGGTCTTCAAGCGGACAGCGTTTATCAGCTCCAGCTTCAGGTGTTAACAACAGGGGGCAGCGTCGGCACTGCAGTGTCCAAGACCATCCACACCCCAGCCATGAATGCAACGCTCTGATAGGTATCACAGGGCCCTCAAATACCACTGCCTTATGTGTTTTTTCAGTTTTTGTTTTATTTTATTTATGTCTTTATTTCTAACCAATATCATCATTTGTTTCAATGGGTTTTATAATCTGACTCTGTCCCCTAAACTCCATTTTAATATTTTCTGTATGTTTTAGGAGTTCTTGCAATAAATTATTAATACATTTCATCTACTTAATCATTCTAATTGTTTCTCTTTCAGGTCCCAGCACAGCACAGCTGTCGCCATCTGCTGCATCACTGTCATCTCTAAAATAAAGGAAAATAAATTGAAGATGATCGCAAGAAAAGCATTTGCTGTTTGATTGTATTGTTCCTCTTACTTTGCAAACACCAGGAATGTTGTAAGCTTTTTCTAAAGGAAAAATGATTTGTACTGCAGTCAATAATCTGTCAGCTGATAAGAGGGTAATGGCATAAACCTGCATCGTTTTTTTAATGTAAAATAACTGTAATACAACTGTACATGGTGTCATTTTCACATCATTTGCACTCAGTACTTTCAGTTGGTTCACTTGTACCTTTATATCCCACTACTACTTCTTCACTCTTAAAAAAATGAAACTGCATTGATTCACTCCAAACATTTTGCTTGGCTTTACTGCCGCAATGCTGTAACGTTGTAAGTTATATGTGTGAAAATCCTTGCATGTTCAGCATCTTTGAATGAGATAAATGACATCTTATCATCAAACATCCATGGAGCCAAATGACACTTGTAAAGAGACTTATTATGCATGTTGATTATGATCATGCAAGTAAAGAATAATATAGCACTGACCTTGTACAAATAGTATTGTATAGTAATAGACTTTCAATGCATTATCTTCTGCATTATCTTTGAAGCCAATGGGTCTGATAAGACGAGATATTTTAATTTTGTGTATATGTTTATTAAAACTGTGTTTTCCACTCAACTCCACTTACATTTACTTGTTTGACACATTTCTTTGGCCTGAGTTATAGTAATATCTATTATACTAAATGTGACATTTCCATACAGTTAATATAGCTATACCTGTGGTAGACTTTGTCTTACAAACGTGTGTGATTGAGTCTAAAAGTCTGAAAACTTTCTCTTTATTTAATCTTTTTTTTGGTCATTTTTACTTGTTACATTTGTACTACCATCATTTGTATTTCAGCTGTTAGTTTTATTTATTATTTTTCTGTCATAGTTGTTTTGTAATTAAAGGTTACAAGGACAAAGTGTCAGTGTTTGTCAGTGATTTGACTGTGAGAGTGCGTTAGAGGAAAGGATAACAACGATCGATACCATAATAGTACCAGTTTCGAGTTCATATTTGATTGTGTTTATTGGCCTTGCCATTTTTAATTTATCCACAACTCTATTATTCTATGATATTAACAAATACAACAGGGATAGTAATAAAATAACATATAGAATGGGGAGGGGGGGGGTATAGAGCGATTGAATGAGCGTCACAGCAACGATGAGACGCAGCGACGTCATTTAAATGCGACGACAGTTTTGTTGTTTCTTCGGATCGTGGAGACACCAAACTCTGATTGCTATTTGGAAGATAAGGTAATGTACACATGTGTCCCTTTCTATTTTCCTTCACATTGCTAAGCTCACTTTTCGTAACGGCTAATGTACCGCGTATTTCGTCCCCCTATTTCTTCATCTTGTGTAGAAAATGGAGGAAATGTGTGTAGTTGCTGCTTTGTGTTTTCGTGTGCAGCTAGCTAACTTAGCTTGCTTCTAGGAAATGACAAACTTATGTCAAACTTCAGGAAATTTCTCATTAGACTAGTTAAATTGACGTAGTATGCGATACATTCTTAATCGACTTGTGAACGTATTGGAATACTGTCACACCAGTGATAAATAATTTTAGCTATCGTAGATTTACTTTCATCTTCAAACTTATTTACATAAAACAGTTGTAGCTCGCATCACTAAAGCTCTGTGTAATGTGTCTGCGTGAATGAAATGTTTGCAGCGGATGCGTTTAGTTTAAACACATTGCAGCTTTATGATTTTAGCTACCGTACTGTTCTTTAATCGAATTATCTCCTCTTTACGGAAATATCTCATCTATGCAATATCGTGAGTCGCAATAAATGATAAACAAGCCCCTTGTTATAATGCTGGGATGCTAATAATCACTTAATATGACTTAATTACTTACTAATGATGAACAAAAAAATGCATAAAAAATACGACTAAAATAGCAAACCACCTGTTATTAGTAGATGAAGGACTCGTGTGCATCTGGTTAACCAAGTCTCAAACAGGCTTTTCGATTGGAAGACTATGGCCTGAGAGCCGAGATACACTTATTTATTTATTTTTTTTACATTTCTATAACCTTCATCTTAATGTGATTATCAGAAATGGTACACTTTCTATACAGCCCGATGTCTATGAATCAAAAATCTACCTTACACTATTTTGTATGCATTTCTATATCTAATATACACCGACCAGTCATAACATTGTGACCACAGACAGGAGAAGTGGTAATAATATTGATTATTTTTATGACAATGGGACTTTTCACTGGGTTGGATATATTAGGCAGCAATTTAGAAGAACATTTAGACCTCTAAGTTAATGAGTTGGAAGCAGCAAAATGAGCAATGTAAGGAACTGAGCGACTTTGACATAACAGTGATGACAGGGTCAGAGCATCTCCACAACTGCAGGTCTTGTTGGGTGTTCCTGGTCTGCAGTGGTTAGTACCGACCAAAAATGGACTAAGGAAGGACATCTCAATATCAGGACAATTGGGCATCTGTGGGAGGTGTTGGGCAAATAAATCTAATCCACCTGTCTACTTCCTGGACTTCAGGGATCTGCTGCTAAAGTCTCGGCCCAGATACCACAGCACACCATCAGAGGTCTGGTGAAGTCCAGGCCTAGGAGTCAGAGCTGTTTTGTGGAAAAGGGGGAACCTACACAATATTAGACAGGTGATAATAACGTTCTGTTCCCATAGATGTTTGATTGATTGAGATCCGGTTGTTCTTAGGCCACCTTTGGTAGGTACTAACCATTTTACATTGTGGTGAGTGGTCATAATGTTATGGCTGATTGGCGTGCAGTAATTCTTTTTTAATTTTGTCTTTTTCTGACACTTTTCCTTCTCACCTTCTGATTTTTTTTCCAGCACACTTAGGAGATCATCATGGTAAAACCTGGCCATCATTAATGATTACACTCTACCTGGGATGTTCTAGTCTGCTGTTGTATCAGTTACTTCCATGGTTGGCAACGGTTTTAGACACACACAACAGAAGTAGTGAACAGCAGAAAAAGTGTCAGGAAGGTTGAGGGGAAAACAAGTCACAAGACGTTAAAGGGACCAAATAGGAGGGGAGGACAACATAGTGGACGAGAGGACACTGGGGATGGGGTTGAAGAGCCAAAGGAGAGCGTCATGGTTCACAGCGGCTCTTCTTCCCCAATGAAAACGACACCATCAGTGTCACCTCATCTACCTGTTCCTGTTACAGCGCCTCCTCTGCCAGCGGCACCTCCTCTTGTGCCTCCATCTGCAGATACTAGAGAACAGAGCATAACTCAGACCCCTACCAAACTTACCTCCAACTCAGATTTGACTCAGTTGTCCACTCCAACTCCTGATGATGCTGAAACTCCAGTCAGCTCCAACTCAAATCCAACATCAGCCTCTACGCAGACCCCAACCCCTGCTCAGGCAATAGCCAATGGACGTACTTCCGGACGAAAGAGGACTCCCAAGTCCTGCGACTGCTGCGGTCCGAACAGCACGGGACACAATGTCAGAACTGGCAGCAGCGGGAGGGGGAGGGGCAGGGGGAAGGGCAGAGGGAGGGGGACCAGCCGGGACCTCTTAGACACCCCAAGAAGAAAAGTTGAAGGCCTGCTGACAAGTATCAAGAAGTTTAATTTGACAAATGACACAGTTGGTGGAGTTGGAGATGGAACAATAGTCACTGATACTCAATCACAAACCTCTGTACACCTGCATATCTCCCAGCAGGATGGACCAATAAGGAACTGTGTCTCTCCAGACAGAGGAGATGAGCAGATGGAGGAGGGGTTGATTGATGGGTCAGGAGCTGCTGGTACAGGAGGAAGCAAATGTGCTGATAGCAGTGATGTGAAGAAGAGGGGATTAGAAATGAAAGGCATGGGAGGACAAATAGTTCAAGGCAGCAGAGGCAGAGGAGTGACAGGAACTACATTTGCATCGAAAATAGAGGCAAAAATTGAATTAAAAAGTACAAGTGGATATGGTGTTGTCATCAGTTCTACAACAAATGCCCTAACTCGATCAGTGTTGGTGCCAAAGCAGGGAAACAGCAATGCAGAGACACAGCACATAGAGCAGACTGACCTCAGCTCAGTTAAAGCTCCATGTGAGAATGGAGACATTATAAACCTTTCTGAAAATGGACCCGAAGAGGATGAGAAGGACGGCAGCATGACTGTAACTCCATCAGGAAATGGACCGTTGTCCATCTCAGAGCTGTCCAGTTCTGCTTCCAAATCTGGAGTCGGTCAGGATGTTGACTCTGTGATGCAGGCAGATGAGAGCCTTGACAGAACAGACTATGCATCTGTGTCGTTAACTCTGTCCAATGGGATCACTGCCACACCAATGGACCACGATCATGAAACTACACCTATGGAGGTGGACACATCCCATCCATCTGCAGATTCTTCTCCTCCCCATGGGCCTATATCAGTGTGCAGCCCCGACCACCCCTGGGCATTAAGAGACCACAGGCTGTACTGTCATCATGGAACCTGGGAGATGGAGGAACCACCGAGTATAGATGGGTCCGAAGACACAGACGAAAACATGCAAAACCGGGAGCAACTTATTGATATGATCCACGGTAGGATATGTTTTGTATCGTTACTGTATGAGGTGGGGTTTTTTTCTCTTCCTCGTCAGTTTGATAAAATATCTTCCTCCTCTTACGTCATTACATTTGATGCCACTGTTAATCCATTCAAAACCAAATGCAAAGATGGGTTTAAACAATAACAAAAAAGAAAATTAGGTAGACTCGGGTACATTTTTATCTTAATCTTTGGTTTAGTGCAAGTGTGTCTGAAGAATGCCAAGTGGCTTCCCCTTTTTTTGTGTTCTCCTTTAATTTCTACACTTTTGCTATTATGAAACATGATTTTAGATGTTTATAGCATAATTTAATGTACATCATTGTCATTAAAATGAAAATGATAATCATGAGTATATGTTTTCCTGTAGATATGTGTTTTACCTCTGTGATGAGGTGCTGTGCTGGAAAAATTTGAAAATGACCCTTAAAAGTGCTTGAATTTAACCTTGGAAAATGTGTATGAACCCTGTAATTAAGAACTCTACAGAACACTTTATTATATCACAAAGTCTAAATAAATTACACAGGAATTTATTGCATGCAGTGAAGACAAATTATGAATAGAGCACCATTGGAAGTCATTACATAGTGCAGACTCACTCTAAAATGTGTTTATCTAAAAGCGTACGCTCATGTGGTTTTGATTTTCACCCTTTCAGAGTTTCTCGAGAGCTTTTATATCAAGTACGGCAGTTTCATTCCTCTGAGTGAGGCCGACGTCCTGCAATACCTGAAGAAGAAAGGAAACTCTGACCTCACCGACACGTAAGTAAACGCCAAACCTCTGTCTGAGTCTTCATATGGAACTGACACTGTTGCGTGTGAGGACTTTTGAGTTTACAAACACACAACCAGAATAAGTGTTAATAGTTGACTGTTGTCTGAATATTCAACATGTTCCTGCAGCATTTGGAGGCAGAACACTAAATACAAAGCTGTTTTCATTTTCCAACCTTGTGTCACTGAAATGTCTTTGAGGATTCCTAAATAAGACGCTTATTTGTTTTAAAGTTTTGGCTGCGTGTCTGCTTTTTTTTGGCCTTCTGTGTTTGTTTCAGGGGCCTGGACATCGGAGCGGAGGTGAGTCGGTACAGGGCCGGACTGGCCTCGGCCCCCGTCGCGGGTTTCATGGTGACCTATAATAAACACACCCTGAGTCTGGAGGACCTGGGCACGCTGGAGGAACAGAACTGGCTTAATGACCAGGTACAGAGGGATTACAGTGGGTAATGTACAGCTACGCACTCGGAGGTTTACAGTCCGACAGACAAACAGGTTATTTTCTGTGATGTTCAACTTTATTGCACTGAGATCCACCAGTGTTCCCACGGGGTCTTAAGTCTTAGAAGTCTTGAATTTACATATCTGCATTTAATACCTTTAAAAAGAGAAAAAAAAAAGTTTAAAATGTATTGAATTTGATATTTTAGGTCTTAATTTATGTTGCCATAAACTTGTTCACTGTGTTGTGTTTAAATGTTTGTTAAATGTCCAAACTGCAAAGAAAGTAATGCTAGTCGACTCAGTTCCACTCGTTCCAACCTGACAATTTGTATTGAAATTATAAACCAATTATCGCTAACTTTGCAGCCCCCGGTGAGAAATGACTTGGAACGGTGGGAGTAAATAAATGTGTTTTCCTAAATTCTAGAAGTCATGAATTCTTGCCAGTATGGCTGTGAAATGGGCATTAAATTGTGTTCTTAGTAGTCTTAAATGTAACTTGTACAAACCTGTTCTTTGTGTCTTCTTTTGTCTGATCAGATTATCAACATGTATGGAGAACTCATCATGGATGCTACACAGCAGAAGGTAGAAGATGATATGTCTAATAAAAATATAATTACTAACTACAATAATTAAAATCTATTTGATTGTGTTAATTCCTTTTATTATTCTCTTCTCTCAGGTTCATTTCTTCAACAGCTTTTTCCACAAGCAGCTGGTTGCCAAGGGTTACGAGGGCGTGAAGAGATGGACTAAAAAAGTAAGGAACAATATGTAACAGCACAGATGGAACAGCGTGTTTTGTCGTACTTGACTTGGTCCGACAGAATGGCTGAAAGCTGCACTTTCAGATCACATCCAGCCTTGACAGTTTACACTTAGAAGCAGAAGCAGCAGACGGAAACATCTGCCCAGCCGGCACGAGGAAACCACACTTACTAATTAGAAATCTAAATCTAGTTTAAAGAAATCTAAATAAATACAACTGAATGACTACACAGAATACATAAACCATTCTAATTCAGCCGTCGTACTGTTATGATGTCCCAGTGAAGTTCAACATCTGTCATGACGATTGAATGGATAAGTTTGAGTGTATTTTATATTGATTTAGGGAGTTTTGATTGACAGATAGTACTTTATTAACCCTCTGAGGGCAGCACATACACACCAACGCATTTTCATGACAGTTTCACTATGTCTTTATTTATATATTTGTCATTTTACATCATAGATAAGTGATTCAAATACTTGAAATACTATGAGAATCTCATTTTTCCAGGAGAGTTCTACTGCACAGGAACTGTTTTGCTGCACACTATGAATAAAAAAAAAAAAAGAAGTAACATACATTATGTAAATATGGTTAATATTGTGTGCTTATATAATATAATGGTCCTCTCTCATTTTCACACATCTAATGAAGCTTGATGTGTAATGTAAAGTCATTATTCAGCCTCGTTTATCTCACATTTGGTGAAAATAATGACAGACAAGATTTATGTTCAGAAACAATATTATAACATTTTAGATATGTTTATACCCTTACCTATTATTTTATCCATATATTACACTGCGTTTGTGAAGTTAAGACTTTGGTGACTATATTAAGCACCAAAACATTTGAGTGAAGGTGCGTTTTTACAAGAAATGAAAACATTTTCAGAAATCAGCATTTGGGCTAAATGATCTCTCTGGACAGTGCTCTAGGACCAATGTAGGTTCCGGTTTACATAAAGCTGAGATTGTCCCGAACATTTTGATATAAAACAACTATTGTGTTATTGGCGAGTATCTTAAAAATGTGAATTTAAAAAGTACATAAAAATCTCTAAAATACCCTTCAGCCTCAGAGGGTTCCTCAAAGAAGCTCAGGTGTACAGTGTGTCAGCTGCTCCCAGTCACTCAACAGTAAAATCAAACAAGTCAGTCAGTTAAAATACAATAAATAACACAGTAAAAACGATAATCAGAAATAAAATAAATGCGTCTTATTAAAGTGCTCTATGCGTATATTACCCCCTCGCCAACACATGATAATCCAAGGTTCAAGGTTGTTGAAGACGCGGACTGTATAATTTGTGGATTAAAAGTCTAATGTGTGTGTATGTCTGTTTTTTTGTGGGTTCATTTCAGGTCGACCTTTTCTCCAAGTGGCTCTTATTAATTCCTATTCATTTAGAAATACACTGGTCTCTTGTCACAGTCACCATGGCAACCAAAACCATCAATTACTATGACAGCCAAGGCATCGTCTTCAGACACACGACAGATGTAAGTGCTTTTGTGCATGTTAATGCCTTCCCCTCCGGATTTTAAATCTCTATGCAGCAGAAAGACACTAATGAGACCAGATCATCATCCATTCGCTCGACAAATTATTGGACATCAGTCGAAAGAACAAACTGGATCATACAGAGCAAAACATGTTTTCAATTTACCAGAGTATCCTAAGTTTACCAAGGGTTTCTGTTTTCTTACCAACCTTTGACGGAAAGAGAAGGAAGGTTTTTACTGGGGGGACATTAGTGTGATGACTGCACCGAATGAGTTGTTCCATAGTGTCTTTTGTTCATGGTTGTGGATGCACTACATGGACAAAAGTATTGGGACACACTGCATCGGGCTACAAAACAAAAATGACAAATTCAACTGTCATCATAAGCCTCCTATACTGTATTAGCTGTCTCCAAAGACTGGCTATGAAACCCGCAAATGAAAGAAAAAGTAAGAAGGCTTTCAATAAAAGGACAATAAAAGTTGTTGAGGATCGTTTTGTTTACATTAAGAGTTCTGTGTTGCCCTCGTTTAACAACGGCCTCTGTATTCAGGTCAATCAGTGCCAGGATACTTGTCGCTCTCGACAATGTCCACATTCTCACCATGACTGACACTAACACCATGTGAAATAGTGTGTCTAAAATCAATTTCCATTGATTTTGATGGCGTATAACATGGAAATATAGAGATATCAATCTAGTTCCTATTGATCACTTATAGAAGTCATATATGGACTTTGACTGAATTAGTTGAGCTCTCCTCCAGTGAAAGTACCGCCCACTTCTGTTGGGACATTGATCTGCATCAACACCACAGGACTGGAACATTGAGACAGAACCTGACAACTTCACAAATTCAAGTTATTATTGATTCTTGATAGAATGTGCTGTTGAGCTACACGGACACTGGTCCTATTAAGAAATAGGACCAATAAAAGGTTTACTTTGACGGTGATGATGTGTATATTGTTTTCTATATTGTATAATGTTTTCTTGTATATTGGACTGTATATACCTTATATCTTATTTTCTATTGACACTTTATTTTTCATAGCAGTGTAAATTCAAATTTTCTTTCATTTTAGTTTTACTTTATTCTACTGTATTTTACACAATCAGGGCCTGTTGAAACCAACATTTCACTGTCATAAATGCCTTGTGACAAATAAAGATTCTTGATTCTATTATTAATGAGGAATGGACATGTAGTTGACTGACGAGGCATTCATTGAATTTGACAGTCAGAATGTTTGCTCCGACTTTAACGGAATAGTTTTACGAGGGTAATTCAAAAAGTTCTAAGACAAATGCCATAAATTCAAAGTAGTTCAACAAAATTGTATCAAGAAGGAATTTTTCAGTGGAAACATCGCTTGCAGAAGTGTATTGACGTAGGTGGATGTTATGTAGAAAAATAATTTTGTTACTTTCAAAAATAAAGTTGTTTTTTTTTTAAATTTGTCTTAGAACTTTTTGAATGACCCTCGTATGTTTCATTCCTCTGGTTTGTAGATATGTTTTGCTCATGATCGTTCACATCCAGATTATTAGACTAGAACTCTACTGGTCTTTCTTGCTGCTCAGTGTCTGTTTCTGATGCTGACTGTATCCTAACACTTGGATATATGTTTAATTTGAGGTGAAGTTATTAAAATGAAAGGTGGTATTTGCTCTCATTGCAGCCTTATTGACTCTCTTTTGTAATGTGGTCTCCTATCAGAACATTATGAAGTACCTCCAGTCTGAAGCCAGAGAGAAAAAACAAGCTGCTTTCCAGAAAGGCTGGAAGATTACCATCATTAAGGTAACGCTAAACATGACTCCGATGCCGCGTCTAACACCATCCGTCATGTCCTGCAGGGTGAATGTGGGTCAGGTGAACGTGCTTTTGAGAGGCATTTAGAAATTCTATGCAAACACAAAAATAATCATTTGCTAAAAAAAAAAAACATATCTGCAGGGCTCTGAAGAGTAAACAGACCTGGACTTTCTGAAGGTGCATTAAATTGACGTAATGTACAATCATATTACGTCTGCGCATAGAAATGGGAGCCTGCAGCCGTGGTATCTGCTGTCGTTTGTCTGGTGTCTGTGATTGACTGTGACTTGTTGACTCTGCAGGGTATTCCTCAGCAGAAAAATGATAGCGACTGTGGAGTTTTTGTCCTTGAGGTGAGACATTGTTATTTCCCAGAGCTCCACTACCAATTATGTTTCTGTTCATAACCCTGTCCCTGTGTTTTTAACTCCATCTTTATCTTTGTGTGTGTTATCTCTTGTCTAATTAAATCTTGTCTCAGGTTTGGGCGTCGTTATCATCCCTATACTTTGCAGCAATATAAAGGAAATTATTAAGACATGTACACATAGAACTCTTTTAACATTTATTGAACTTCAAATGCTGCCCACACAGGTGCCTGATCAAATATGTCATAACATTTTTACTACTGATCAAATATCGGCCTTCAAAGAAGAAAATTAAGGCAGATGGCCGATATTGAAAAAAATCAATATATCGGCTGGCCGATATATATCAGTCTCCCTCTAATTTTAACTTCCTGAAAATGGAGCATTTTGGAAACACTCCCGACCCTGTTTTAGTTTAGTTTAGTTTAGTTTACAAACTCTTGGAGCTACACACCAATGTAGAAGCACTCTGTGACACAGACCAGGGTGTCAGACTCACTTTCGTTCAGGGGTCACATGCAACTCAGTTTGATCTCAAGCGGATCAGACCAGTAAAATAATAACATAGTAACCTGATCATTGTAACGTGTTCCTTTCCTTTCTTTCCAAAATTGTCATCCTTGCCTTCTTTTCTTTTCCCCACATTTAATCCTTGTATGTTTGTGTCGTAGACTCAGATTCAGTACATTTTATCATCACAGTCTGTTCATATATATATTTCTTACCTATAATTATTATTACCTGTGTATTTCCTGTCACAGTTTGACTGCTGATAAATGTATAAAACTGCTAAAATTGCAGTTTGTAGGAGCTTCATGTCAGAAGATACTATTCATTCTTAATTTAGGTTGATTTCATAATTTATTTAGCAACTTTGGAATCGGAACCTGTGTGGGATATTTTTCTGCATCCAGTGATGTGGTCAAATATTACAAAGTTGTATTTTTGACTTTTAAGAATATACTGTATTTATTAAGTGATATCAAGGGAATATCCTTGGACTATTCTTATGTCACATTTCATGTTCAACAGCTTCCTTAATGAACCAGTATCTGCATAAATAATTAGCAGCTTACTGAGGTGGAACTGTTGCTGTCCTTGCAGAGACAGGGCTTTGGAATAAAGACGCCACATGCTGCTAATGTGTGTACTTACACTAGTTGAAGGTGTACACACATAGCGTCATGTCTGTGGTTGAAGACACAATAATCCCATTCTGTCTGTCTGTGACGTTTGTCCTCAGTACTGCCGCTGTCTCTCTGTGAAGCAGCCTCTGCTCTTCAGTCAAGAAGACATGCCTCGAATCCGCAAGAGAATCTACAAGGAGCTGTGTGACTGTCGCCTCAACGACTGACTGACTGAGTAACGTCTGCCTTCACTCCGACTACGTGCTCGGTTCCATGAGACAGTGTGTCTAAGTCTGTCAGACAGCCTGCTTCCTTGACAGCCTGTTACATAAGCTAACGCATCCAGGCCGTGTGTATCCCAGAAGCCCCCGCTGCCTGTTTGACTGACAGCAGAGTGGACGTCCCCTTTCCACCTCTGATGACTGGGTTCAATAAGTTTGTAGCAAAGCAGAGTTTTACTTATTCAAAACGGCGAAGAACTACTGACGTGGCTCCCTACTGACTCTGAAAATGCTGGATCCACGGACTTCAAGTGTCTGGGTTTCTACATTTCGCGTCCCCAGGAGATTACGACACAACACACAAACCTTTACGGGAGCTTTGTCTGGGACTGAGGAGGCAGGCGTTGCACCGGCCCGGAACCAATGGGACAGACTTTTCCTTCCAAATGGAGTGGCCTTACCTCCCAGACGGCCATTTTTTTTTTTTTTTTTTTTAATATTTTATTTTT
Source organism: Apogon talboti (assembly GCA_037367365.1). Taxonomy (NCBI): domain Eukaryota; kingdom Metazoa; phylum Chordata; class Actinopteri; order Kurtiformes; family Apogonidae; genus Apogon; species Apogon talboti. The sequence goes on along the minus strand of JAPQRQ010000019.1, from coordinate 5,807,213 downwards.
GGTTTTTCACAACACAACAATAGTTACATACTTGCAAGACAAAACGACCTCACCGACCCACACCGCCCGGGCCAGAGACAGCTGATCCCAGACACACAGACGGCCATTTTTTTTACCTGAATGACAGTTTTATCGATTTCTTCTATTGTGGACTGAACGACAGCATCATGTTGACATTAAAGCTGGTTTTATCCATGAAGCTCGGATGTGCGGTTCAGCGGACCAACCATTCACTTAAAACTTGAAGGTTTGAGTTGGGTTCATTCTCTTGGACTACAAATATTTGCACGGTTAGAGGCTTATGCTTCGAAGAGTCTAGAATATCAACTGAATGTACTGTCCATGTTTTCCTCCCGGCAGCCTCGCTCGCTGCCGACCTAACGGCACACAGGCTGACGGCACAGTGTGGCTTTGGCTTGAAACTGGGAAACCATTGTTGCAACAAGTGTTTTGTATTAGGTGGTCTGTTTAGTTTTTTTGTTTTGTTTTTTTACTCCTTACCCTAAATTGTTTAGCTCCACACCTGTTGTTCCTGAAGTATTTTATTTTTGCTGCGATCACATCCCATGGTGTGTATATGCAGACGTTTTTCTTTTTATTTTTTTATTTTTTTTCCCCCAATCCTTACACTTAATTTCTTATTTCCACACCTTTTTGTGTCCTGAATCGTTCTATTTTTGCTGCGATCACATCCCGTGGTGTGTATACGCAGATGTTTTTCTTGTTTTGTTTTTTTTACTCCTTACACTTAATTTCTTATTTCCACACCTTTTTGTTTCCTGAATCATTCTATTTTTGCTGCGATCACCTCCTGCGGTGTCTACACACAAGCATTTTTCCTTTCTTCTTCAACCAAAAGCCATTATTTGCTAATACTTTAACATCAGAATCCAGTAACTTGAGTTAGTTAGTCATGCTGGTTGGTAGATTTCATGTTAAGCTGTACAGCTGACTGCTGATGTGAGGACCACGCCTTTTGATTTAAGCCTTGATGTTTCTCCCACACAGGTTGACGTTATGAGTGCATCAACACAGATGGAGAAAGTCACCGTTACAGATTTGCCTCTTAACAGTGAAACAAGTGGACCTCAGCTTTATTGACTATTGATTCTGACCATCCTTGATTTTGTTGTTCTATTCACTTGTATTTACAGATTGTATTGTACTTCTATCGGCCTACTACTGTACATGCTTGCTTTGGCTAAAAACCGTCATGGTTTCCAGACTGTTTTTATTGTTGTTATTAAAAGGACAAACCATAACGCTGGAACGTTTGTAGGTTTATTAAGCGTGACGTGCTGCGATTTCACCTAAATGCTTATTGATGATGAAACTTGAAGGCAACAACATCCATCTGAATACGTGTGGTTAACGCTGCCTGTGGTGATGATTGAAACAGGGAGCAGAGAATTTTAGTTTTGATGAAATCTCCTCTGATCGTACACTTTATCCACCAGTGGTCCCTGATCTGTTTTAGCGGGTTTAATGTCAAAGCAAAAATAAGATAAAGTTCTCTTTTGACCTCTTTAAATTTTGCTTGTATGGACTATCAACTAAATACTTTTATAGCACTTTGTTGAAGGATTTTTCAAACTATTCAACCGTCATTAGCTCATTATTTTAGCTGTTCATTCGCACATCTAGCTAATTATTTAGTTTTTATATTATCTTACATTTTGCCTTTTTAGCATATATCTGTCACGTCTACATGTGAAACACAAGGACATGAAAACTAAATGTTACAACACTTTCAGTTCACATCGATTATCATTAGCCTATTATTTTAGTTTTTTATTCATACATTTAACTAATTACACTTGTAAATGTATTTTTCAGCATATATGTTCCCTTTAGCTATCTGTATGAAACACATGGATGCACATATATTATCAGCATTTTTTATGGTAAACTATTTTCATAGCGGACTACCTCAGTGGTTTATCCATCCATTTAGACATTTATCATTTATGTGAACACTTTGAAAATCAACTCTTTAAAGCATGCATCTCTTCATTTTACACTGACGTTCAATCCAATTTCTCTATTTTCTAGTTAACATGTATTTTTATGCACTATGTGGAGTTAAATGGGGTTGAAACAGACCCCAACAAATTTCATTTAATGTAAAAATAAATACAAACTCTAGACAATGCAGGTCACAGGTAACTTAGGCCTTAACAGTATTTTATTGCAGTTTTCCCAGCACCCACGCCAAACAAGTAAATGCACAAAGCCTGAAAGAGTCTTCTGCTTCCACACGTATTGTCTTCAAAAGCTGTCAAATTGTGGGGCGTCGTTTCATTCCAGGTGGGCGTGCACATCGTTTTCACCCCTTTTAATACATGAAAATGATGTGCACTCCCACCTGTTCAGAC
>JAPQRQ010000019.1:5792338-5799838 GCA_037367365.1 Apogon talboti | reverse complement strand
TGTGGGACAGCGTTTCAATTTGCGGGACGTGTAAAAAAAATAAAATAAAAATGCGGGACTGTCCCACACAAAGAGGGACATCTGGTCACCCTACCCAGAACTGAGATCAAAATAGAAGTCTTGAACATTCATTAAGTCTTTTTCAGGGTTAGGGTTAGCAGACACCAGTTGCTACCTTTTTTGGCTCCTCGGTGTTTGTGTGTGATTTAATGTAAATATTCAAATGAGAACGAATGAATTCAGTACAGATTCTAAGCATCGGACTGTATAAATCATCACCAAACTATTAATGTATGTCACTGTGGAGGAAGTGCTGGAAATATCACACACCTTAATGATCTTTGACGATAATAGAAGTATTAAATTTGGGATGAAACCGTGGACGTCATCAGAAGTAAAACCACCCAGTGAGATTATGTTATTACCCCTATCTTGGACTTCTGTCTTTTCTTTCCTTTTAAGAGTATTACTGCCAAATATAGACTACATCTTGTCCATATTCCTGAAGGCTTTCTTCTGATTTCTAAGCATTTTTTTTCTTTTCCGAGTATCAAAAACAGCCTTACTTTATATCTGATTGGAATCCACAGCTGTTTATTTGGGTGAAGGACTGCCTGTGAAGTGGGTGTCATACAGCCGGTTCATTAATTAGTGTTTTCAAAGGTCGAGGCATCCGTTCCATCAAATCAGCACATCAGGACACTATGACCTGTCACCTCTACTTTTTACATCTCTGAAATGGCTAGAAAACTGTTTATGATAGAAAGTAAATCATAATAATTCCACTGGAATCAGTTTTTGTAATCACATTTCATGTTCAATTAGCTCTGTGTTGAAAACTAAATAACTTACCTCCATGTTTCATACATGTATGAATAGGTCTCAGTAAGTACTTTCACATGACACATGTTACAGTTTACAGAAATCAAATTTTGGGGTAAAAATACTTAAATTACTGCTGTGTGACACAGGGACTCAAAATGAACTTTTTTTTTTTTTACTTTACGCAAATGTACAAAACATGCTGTTCTCATAAGAAACTGATACTAATTGAAACAGGGCTTTAGCGATGATGTTAAACTACAATTATGATCAATATTGAACAAAAATGTTGAAATGATAAGTTTTTATGAACACAAATATGTTGTGACACAGGGTTTGTCACTTTGTTCACTAGTCAGAATAAAAGACTTTGGAACTAAAACACTACAAATATACTAATAAACTTTTATTTATTTTTTTTATAACCGAAGTCATATATACACCTAATAGAAAAGCATATTTAACAAATAATTTGATTGTACATAACCTTTCTATATTATTGTCCTGTTGAATAATTAGTTGCTACAGATTCACAGACTTAAAATATCACTAATACAAACAAAAAAATATATAATTATTAACCCTTTATAGGGCACTCATAGAAATACTCTGAAATTCAGTGTGTTATTGGAGGACCTAACAAGACTTTATTACTTTCCAAAATTTTATATTGTTATGTGGAAAATCAAGGTCAATGAAGTTACCATATTTGGTTCCTTACCAGTAAGTGGCAAAAAAAAAAATAAATCCAAGAAGTGTATATATTAAAAAAATACCAGAAAAGCACATGTAAGGTGAAAGGAACATGTATTTTAAAACTGTTGCTGTCACTGTCTTGTAATGTATACAGAAATTAACAAAAATAGTCACTTGCCCAAAAAAAGGTTAAAGTTAATAGTGCATTCATATATTTAGTCTTTTTTAGGTTTTCTTTTATATTGATCAGTAGGCTCGGAACATCTGAGACTGAAATTTTGTAAACAGTTCCATTAAAATAGAGTTCTTAAGCTAAAAAAACGAGCCTATTGGAGAAATGATAGGTGAGACTTACATTTTTGACACTGATGTTCACTTTCGCTGGATCTGACCTGACTCAGAATAACAGTTCATTTATTTCTCTTATATTTTCCTTGACAAAGGGGATTGGTAATCATAGGGACCGCTCTGGGATGAAGTTGAAAAGAGGGATTTACTTGGAGAGATTGGGAGGGAGGACGTAGAGGGAGGATAAGGCTCAGAATAAGGAAGAGAAGTGGAGTTTGGATCTTCTGAAAACTTTCAGATGGATATGGAAAGCTCTAGGGCTGGGATTAGGAGATAAGGAGATGTGGTTTGGTGGATCCGAGGAGGTCAGTGGTGCAGGAAGTATTTACACACATTAAGATAAATGTGGATGAAGGACTTTGTATGGTGTTAATGGAAATCATGGCTGAGGTTCTAATGAAGGTGAACAGGTACTGAGTATCCAGGAGTGTCGGAAAGAATCCTGCTTCTATGAATCTGACTCCAGTGATTCAGAGCAGAATTAAATGCATCTATCTCTCAATACCCGATTTGGAAACTGGACAAACATAGCTGTCATTTTTGGTTTTAGACAGGTGAGTCAAACATAGGGCTCGTGGCTCAAAACTGGCCCGCCAAAGGGTCCAATCTGGCCCCTGAAATGAATGTGTGAAATGCAACAATTACACTTAAGATATTAAGTCAAAGGTTCAAAACCACTTTAGTTCCGGCCCCACATACAGATCAACATCATATCAAGTGGGTCAGAGCAGTAAAACACTGTCATAATAACCTAGAAATAATGACCATCCAAATTTTCCTCTTTGCTTTAGTGTAAAAAAGCAAAATTCCATGAAAATGCTTGTGTTCAAGTGCAATTTTAACAATATTCTGCCTGTTATTAAATGTTTTGTGTATTTGTAGAGCCACTGTGATCTGTACGTGGTATTTCACATGTGTAAATGATAAACTGAAACAATATTGTTAAAATTGCACTTATTTTTCTTAAGACATTGCAGGTTGTTCATGTTGTTCACTTTTTAAACAAGGTGGTTTATGGAAGTAAACATTTTTGTAATGTTACTTTTTTCACTCTGAAACATAGAGAAAAGTTTGGAGTTGACATGATTCATAGGTTATGTTTTTATTTTTACTGGTCCGACCCACTGGAGATCATACTGAGATGAAAGTGACCCCTGAACTTAACACCTCTGGTCTATGACATACTGTACATAAGCCTTGATACTGACATGCACCTGCTTTCCAAAGCTTCCTCTGGAATAAAAACACTTGCCCATTAAACATAATGTACATGAATATTAGTGTAGTATTCACTTCCTGTTGGCCTATAGTGTACCTCTGCATCCTGTAAAAGTGTCTTACTTCATCTGTTTTGGGGTGAAAGTGTGATTGTTTTACTGTTTATCCTTGTTGTCCTCATCATCCTCATCATCATCCTCTGCTCAGTTTGTCAGTGAAAGCATTGGAGAAATGGAAAATACCATGTTGTGTTTTTCACCGCTGATCATTAGGTTCAGTTATAAAGTCCCAGCTGTCATTCACTATTTCCCAGGGGTTTCCTTCATAGATAATAACATTTAAAATCGAAACTGCTAATGATCAGTCATCAAATATGAATCAAAAAGCCTGTGACAGAATCATTCCTATTTTCATAAACCGCAGCTGCTGCAGCCGCACTCTGAATCCATTTACTCTGATGAAACTCCACAGCAGATGGATGAATTACCTGAATAAATGTGACAAACAGTGATTTGGACTGTAAATCAGTGTCAGATGTAGACTTAAATATACAGTGTACATGTTTTTTTTTTTGTTGTTTTATTTAAACACAGTTCACACGATTTTTATCTATAAGTTGTTTTTATTCACTTTCTTTTAGATTTTCTACACAGAATGTCACAGTTTAGCTCCTAATGTTCACATATTACATTCATTGTGTCCAAGAATGCAGATTAGAAAACTCCTGTTGCTAAATTGGATCCCTGTGTAAAAAACAAAACAATACAAGCTTATACCATAATTTTTCTGTACTTACGTTTAACTGATATACTGGTATTTTTCTAAAAGACGCCACACATTGAACGGTTTCAATTATATAGTGAGGCCTTTTTCATCAATTAAAGAGAAATAATAGACATTAGAAATACTATTTTGTATTTTCCTTCTTATTATTGATGGTTATATCACATTCTTTTATGTCTTCAGTGTATGATACTGAACTTCCACTAGAACTATAAACCATGAAATAAAAAAAACTCAAAATATTCTTAAAGTATTTCTTATATATTTAATATAAGGTGAAACTCTTTGTTTACTGTGTGCCCTTGAACTCCTCTTCCTGTTAGAACTTCTTCACCTTCCACATTAGACGACAATTCCACTGAGACCATTTTCAGGAAGTAATAAAAATTTGCAATAACTTAATAAAATGAAAATAATAAAAGAAACTTAATAAACCTTTGAGGGTCACTCTTACGTTTATTAAATGTCATACAGCTTCCACCCTTCAAGGGGATTTTCTCCACCATTGTAAAACACACCTGGCATTTCTATATAACAAACAGTTATGGTTATTTGTAGACAGTTCACTTAGTAAATGTCAATCACTTAAAGATCATCTGTGGTAGAGACATGGAAAGTATGTTATTCTTCCCATGTGAAAACATTATTAAATGACAGGAATGACTCAATTACAGCAAACCATACTGTACTTGATATAGTACTATGTTGATAATCAGTCGTCTGTCTCCATTTTGGGGACATCCTCCTCTGCAAACATTCTATCATGAGCATCATAATAATCATCAGCTGCACATGCTGATCTCAACCCATTCTGCAACAGATGGACGTCTTAATCTTCATCACCCCCTCCTCCTGGAAAATTCTGTCATCACATTCTGGCGTCTCTGCTTTAACTACAGGCGGTTGATTGGTTTAAAATGCACAATTATGAGATAATATGTAAATACTAAAAAAATCAGCTCGTTAATAATAATAACAGAGGCTAACCTTTAACTTTTAAGCCTTAATAATCACAGGCAGTTATCAGTGTGAGTTCTGGTGCTCTTTCTCATGAAACTGTATCTGAAATCCAAGACCTTGGAGCTTATTATTCATTATTTCACTGGAAAGGCTTACCTCTGCTCCAGACCCAAGTGCATCCGTTAAACTGAAAACGCAAAGTCAAGGTTAAGGCCAAGTTTATTTAAGTCGCCCAAAGATACAAGTAAAATATGTAATATGGTAAAATAGTAAAAATCAGAATATAAATATACCCAAACTGATAAAAACAGATACAAAATAACAGGATAAAAACATCTAAAAGCAGCACACATAAAGCAGACATATTCTACTTTAAATGCAGTGTAGGTTTCTTACACTTACATTTCTCTTGCCTTTATGTCAGTTTATTATGTTATAGCTTTATTATCAGTGGTATTAAACACTGTTAACACAGGTATGGCGCTAATGCATGTCTTCAAGTAAGTTTTGTAAATTGCAGTATTTAGAGGAAGGTTAAAAGCGAGACACTGGCAATGTGAGTGGGTTAAATGGTGCTTTGTCATTAACCCAGTGGGCTTTAGTTGTTGATGACTACACACACACACACACACACACACACACACACACACACACACACACACACACACACACACACGCTCATTGTAACCACCGTCTTCATCCTCTCCCCAGAGAGCTTAATACAGCCTTCTACTTCCTTCGTCATCACCATGACGATGCCCTTTAGGGAACTCAAAACAGCACTAAATGTGCCTGTCACCGTGGCCATGGGGGTCCATGCTCCCGGTGGTCCTTTGTCTTTACTAAAACAGGTACTTCTCACAGAAAAATGGACAAAAAGGGCTTTTTGTTGGTGAACTTTACAGCATGTAAACACACACTCATTTTTGTGTGTGTGTGTGTGTGTTAGGACTGTCAGTGGGGGTTTTTGTCAGCAGCTATTTACTTATCATTAATATATACTTTAAAAGGGCTATATGTAGTATTTCTACTTACAGATATTTAAAAAGTTACCTAAAACTATTAATAGTGTTGAGATTAAGGAGCTCTAAAGTTCTGCCAAACACTCCAATGTATTGGATTATAGAGAAATGAACTGAATTTATTTACACCCACAGGCCGGGGGATTTATGTGACCACTAGAGGGAGTAGCGAGTCACTCTGACGCCAAAGCATGAGAAAGTGACAAGTGTGATTTCAGCATCTAACTCCATTCAGTGCTTGTAGCTTTTATCACTGTCACTTTCTTTGACTCTTTCACTGGTTTTCTTCCTCAAACTAAAACTTATAGATGCTTATTTTATCATTTGGTCAAAATAACTGTGTCTTATAATCTTCATGTGCTGCAAAATACTACACAGCCCCTTTAAATGAATAATATTATCCCATATGTCCCCTCATGTCTGTCCCTGCCAAAAACTGCAGTGTTTAGATTTGCGGCCATTGGTCTTTGAACAGACGTTACAAAAAAGATTCAACAGCATTTTCACTTCACTCAGTGAAATTTTAGCAGCTTATTTTTTGGGACGTGCATCTCCAGACACAATCTTTGGTTGCCTGAGATTTATATATTTTTTACATCTTTTCTCTGACTGAGAAAGTTTTGACTTCATGATCTGTTAATCAGAATGGAGGCAGATAAAACCAGGAGAAACAATGCAATGATCAAACAGTGTTTCAAGACCAGGAAGCAGCTGTTGTATTGTGTAGTGTTGTGTTGTAGTGTAGTGTAGTGTGTTGTGTTGTATTGTGTTATGTTGTGTAGTGTTGTGTTGTACTGTGTTGTGTTGTGTTGTGTAGTGTTGTTTTGTGTAGTGTTGTTTTGTGTTGTACTGTGTTGTGTTGTTGCAGAGCGTCCTTTGGTTGATTGTGCGATACTCTGCCGTGCTGCTGCCGGGGGGTTTGGGCCTTTTGTCCTTCAGATTAAAGGGAAATCACGAGCCTCTATTTCATGGCTCGGTGGAAGACAAAGACTCTGATTTGATAGAACCAATTTTCCTGCAGCCATTTTCAGCGTCACAGAATAATGCTCCTGCTACTGCGTCCTTTTGTTATTTCTAACAAATCTCATGGAACGAACAAACCAATCAATGAAATGCTTGTTTAGCTGCTGCTTGTTATGCTGTAGCTTACGCCTCCGTTCGATGAAACTAATTTGTTGTCCAAAATATAATGATATGGTTGTTTTTTTGGTACAAGAAGACCTGACTTGTGTAGTTTATCCTGTGGGCCTGATTATGGAACTATCAAATAACTGACATCTGCCCAAACTGATGTTACTCTTCAAACACTCAAAAGACAGGGACCATGAACTGTCCACTTTCACAACAAAACACAACCAAGACCAGACCGTCCACATACAGACCAGGGAATGTCTTATTGAGCGATTGATTTTGATTTGATTTAGTGATTTATTCCTAACATGCAATGATATTTAACATATATGTGAACAAGTTAAACAGAAATAATAATACAAAAATCAACAAGACAATCTTAGAAAAAAAAGCACAATAGTTTCATTTACATCCCCAAAACGGGGTGGGACGAAGTGCAACTTATTTAATCCCACCCCTTCTCCATAAAATATTAATAATATATCTGTCTCCCTCTTCCTTTTACATTACTCTTCATATA
>JAPQRQ010000019.1:5722759-5733770 GCA_037367365.1 Apogon talboti | reverse complement strand
TTTCTTCATCTTCATCTTCATTTTACCTCCTCCTCCTCCTTTTCTTCTTCTTCCTCCTCTTTTTCTTATCTTCCCCTCTTCTCCTTCTTGTCCTCCTCCTCTTCTTCTTCCTCCTCCTCTTTTTTCTTACATGTTTCCTTCTCCTTCTTGTCCTCCTCCTCCTTCTTCTTCATGTCTTTACCCTCCTCTTTTTTCTTTCCTTTTTCCTTCTTGTCCTCCTTCCTCTCCTTTTCTTCTTCCTGCTTGTCCTTCTTCTCCTCCTCCTCCTCCTCACTCCTCCTTCTCCCTTTCTGCCTCAGTGGTGTGATGGGGTGATTTTATTTACAAGTCAAGTATCCCTTCCATATAAAGGTTGCTCTGCTTTTTCAAGCTGAATGGAATATTTCCATCTGCTTCAAGGGCATGAACTGCCCTTTACCGTCACCACATGCATAAGCCATTTCTACACTGTTTTTGTGTAGAACTTAAAAGGGATAACTCTGACACATAGTCAGAGTTATCAGTCAGAGTCAGAGTCCTTTTTTTTATCACAGCATACATCTTCTTTCTCTTTCACCTCTTCCTCCAGTTTTACCTCTCCACAACCAAGTATCAATTCCTTCACAGTTCTGCATCATCCTATTTCACCGTCCACTTCTCCCTCTGTATCCACTATGGCCACATATTGTCATTTAGTGCTGCTTGGCTAGACTTTCACATTTTTATGTATCCCAGGATACGAGAGGCATGCTGTATTTATTTATTTATTTATTTATTTATTTATTGGATTGTCGGAGAGTCTGACACATGTCTAGACAAGGCCATGGTTACGGTTTGCAACTTGACCGAGCAGCAGCATTTGACGACATATGAATGAGAATAGGATTGGTAGAGATGTGTGAGCGGATACTTTAAAGGTACATATGAAGCAGCTACTAGTGTGATTTGATTCATCCTAATACACACACACACACACACACACACACACACACACACACACACACACACAGTACCTAGCATTAAGCATTAGCAATTAGCTTTAGCATTAGTAGCTCACATATGCTCTATGTATGTACTGTATGTAAACAGATGCGTGTGTTTCAAAAAGCATTGCTGCATTTATACAGTACTTCCATACGTCCATCGTGTTGTAATGTTTGGCAATCCATCCAGCAGAGGGCGCCGCTCTGAATTAACATACTGGCCAAATACCAAGAGACGGATTTTTTTTAGAGAGATGAAGAAGAAGAAAGTCAATGGTGACAAACATGGTGACAGCAGAGGAAGTATCACTAAGGTTGATATTGAGAAGGAGGCACAACTGGAGGCAGCGTCAGTGGTGAATATTTTCCATGGGTATAACCAATGAATGAAGGTGATGATCTCAACACTGCCCCCATGGTTTGGGGTCGTAAGCTCTGTGAAAACGTAATGAAATATGCATGAAGTAAACACAGAAGATGGACAGATGGCTCAGTCCATGTACATATTCATATTTAACATTGAGGGTAAATGGGCCCTTCAGAGCAGTGAGCTGCCACTGACGACGCCAACTCCAAATCTTCATCAGCACCGTGATCAGCGGCACTGACAGGAGAATTAATCTATATGTACCTGGTTTTTGATGTGTTTGTATTGGTGAATATTTGTACAATATTTAGACGTTTGCTCATTTTTATCTTTGTTGGATTCTGTTTCAGCCTAATGGAAAAGATTGGACATAGAAATACACCTGGGGACAAAGTAGAATGATCAATTAACCTATAAGGTGCATGTCTGAGGACTGGGGACGGAAGATGGAGTAGCTGGAGAGAATCCACTTGGACATAAGGAGAAGGTGTAAACTCCATAAAGCATCCGACTGGCTGGTGCTGGGTTCGAACCTGGGACATTTTTAACCACTGCACCACCATGCTGCCAAAAAGTTAGAATATACAGAGGAAGAAGAGGGGTCAAAATTGTTATTCATGATTTTGAAAGACTGTAATAAAGCCTTAGGGGTTCTATTAATAATTATAAAAATCAGGACAAGGACACTAGATATGATGCATCTTGATTTCATCATAAACTGCATCTAGTTCACACTTCTTTAATCCAAAAATGTTTATGCTGATGCACAGATGCTAATTGGTGAATCTTAGCATCCCTATTATCCATCCCTGTCACTGCTGATGTTCCCTTTCCTCCTCCGTGTCTATTTGAAGAAATAGAAGACCATTCCAGGTCACATGAGGGACACATGAGTTCTGAGGGGCTTTTAATGGCTGCCTGAATTGGCTCATTAGGGAGAAGCTCAATGGCTGTGGAGTCAATCTTTTCTGCTGCTTTTGAATGATTAGCATGGGGGGAATTAAAGTGTGCTGAACCATTAAGGATGCTTCAGGTTTCATTAGCTCACTGTTTCATTAACATGTGTTATTGAGAGGAAAATTACAAAAAGAAAAATTGTGATTTGCCCAGGCAGGAGAGAAAACTCATAAAGATTAGCCGGATTGAAAAGATTATTTGAAAACAACATGATGAGGGTGTTGATTAATGCGTTTGTGTTGCAGGAGACGAGAGGCAGTGTCACATCTATAGCAGCTTTTCATGTGAATGTTTTCTGCAGCCTTAAAAAAAACACCTGACAGCAGCACTGCTTTTGAAGTAAGGTTGTGTAATCTCGCTGCATAACGTGTAGAATTAAACTCCTAGAGTGGGTCAAAAGCATTATTCTAATTTTGAGCTGTTTGAAGGTAAATATGAGAACCGGCAGTGATGTTTATTTACAGTATTATGTATACACTGTTTGTGAAATGAAATGGTAAACCTCTGAATACATCCATTGATAAACAGTATGTCCTATCATCATGTGACACATACTGTTGTTTTCTACGGAACATTTTAATTATGATGTGAGGATTAAGAAGTAAATGGGGGAGAGACAGAAGTAAGACAATGTTATGTCATGTATTTACACACATTAATATACAACAGTGTATCATAGTATGTAGTCCTACTACTGACAATATGTTTCTGTCTTCAGTTTCCTGAGAGCTCTAACCAAAGGATCAACAGAGTTCTATCTAATCTAATCTGATGTAGTAAATAATCTGTTGACATTAGAGCTGGGTGAAATGAACAAAAAATTATATCTTGACATTTTTTGGCAGAATGGACACACATGGTATATATGATGTTTTTTTTGTGTGATATTTTCTTTTTAATCATAACAAAGTTCAGTTATTGCCCAAACCATACGACTTGTCACAAATGGCAAATGGTTATATAGCCTTATGAATAAATAACATGCACCATTTGCACCAGTTAAACGTAATGTACAAAAGCCCAAAATGCTTCACTGTAGGTCTAGTTGTTATGAAAATGCCTTTCTCTGACTTGCTCTCCTCTGTTTTAACTTACAAGTTATTAACAAGTTAAGTGGTCCCAGTACTGAGCCGTGTTTGTGATGATAACAGTAAAAACAAAATGCGACAGGTCCTATTACAAGTACATTGTACAAACTGAATGTGTTGCTGTTTTCCCTGTTTTCTCTGTTCATTCTGTCTTTCTGAGCTCATCATCCATGATCTATGTTTTTCCTGCAGTACAGACGATCTGCAGACTCCTTTTCACCTTTTTGTAACTTTTCAGAAAAATATGTTCAACAAACGCCTGTAGGTTAAAGGGGATTAACCAAACACCTCTGCTGTAAAGGACTGCATGTAATTGGAATTTAAGAATGCACTAGCTCATTTTTTTTTTTTTTTTAATTGCCGGACTGAAGAGCTCTGGGTTTGTATTGTGTTCCTGGGTCTCATTAGCATATTTTGTTCCATGGCTCTCACAAGAAACAAAAAAGTGTTTCTAAGTCGACTCAGTAATTAGTATGACCTCCATTAAGAATCCTTCTCCTCATGGACAGACGGTAGCGTTAATGTGGATCTGAGGCATGGCTTCTCATACCAGACCGTCTGACCAGATGACCTGGTCTTGGTTGATCAGCGTCAGTTCCAGTTGCTTTGAAGTGCTGCTGGAGATGCAGTGGCGGACTGACTGATGTGGAGCCTCCTGGATCCACCTCTGGTCCTCCTCCCGGACTGAAGCAGACCACTGTTAAGCTCCACATGCGTCATCTGTGGTATCTTTTCTGACAGTGATGTGCAGATTATTTTCTGATCTTTTTACGCAAAGGGACCAGATTTTACTGGAGGATGGTCAGAGAGGATTGTCAGCACAGACGATGAGTGTTCAGATACAAAACTGTACTTTGTGTTGAGCTCAAAAACACTGAGGCAGAACAGACCTACAGTTTTCCATCAGGCTCATAGACCTGATGCCTGATTTCAGTGCATTTGGTCCAGGACTGTTTCTTTTTCCATGGTGCATTTTGAAGTTCTTTGAGTATAATAAATGAACTCGGTAGCATAAGCAACATGCAATGCTCTCAGTAACATCCGCTGGTGCTCGGGTCATTATAGATGAACTAGTGCGTTGGCCCGTGGGGATCCATGGGTTCTGGATGTGGTCGTTTTTATGCTGTAGTGTATTCATGCATGCTGTACCGCATTTGTCCAGCAGTCACCGCCAAAGCGTTCTGGCCATAGCAACATGATTGTAAGGCAATTGTATTCCAAAATTACTAGTATCTCCCAAAATATTGGTCCTATCAACTTGCCGTTTTTCGCTGCTCTCTTCCTTGACCAAAAATACATAAGTATGCCAAACTGCAGCAGTCAGCTCTTTCCGGATTTTGTGTGAATCCCTGGACACACATACATGCACGCACACAGAGGCCACATGAATTTTGTAATATAGAAGATGTAGGAGCTGTAGGAGAGACAGGAAAAAGGGAAACACTGAAGCCAACTGTCAAAACGGTTGATACTGGAGACATACATTGAGTATATTTGTGATATCTCAAAGCCCTAACTATAGCTGGTTCACATACTTTAATGATAATGCTATTTCACCTGTGCAGTGCACGTTGTAACTGTGTTTAAGTATTCTTTAAAGACTGCTGTTAGATGTCAAAGGTATATACTTGCTGTTATAACTATAACGTTACTCATAACAGTAAATCCTGGATGCTGGAGGTACTTTGTTTGTGTAACCAATAAAGGAAAATCACATCCAGTGCTAAGCACCCTCAGAATGGGCATATAAACCAATTATACTTTAATAATAGTCTGCACAGATAGTCCTCAAACACTACATACATATATTTGTTTTTACTTCTTAGTTTCTATTCATATAAATGCTCTAAAACTACCTTCACAGCAGCTTTAGCAAGATCTGATGACTGACTTTGTGTGTTTCCTCTGGATGAAACATCCTCCGTTGGCTCTAGGGAGTCATTATAATGGGAGATAAAACCAAAATGACTTCAACATGGGAGCCATCGTCACCGTTGCCTGCCAGCCTCTGTATCAGCCTGTTGTTTTATGGGGCCTTACAGAATATCCTATCACGTAACAGTGCATCGTGGGGGATTCTGGTCTTCTGCACAGCAGTGTTATCATGATGATATATCACTTACACCC
The DNA here is from genome assembly GCA_037367365.1 of Apogon talboti. Lineage (NCBI taxonomy): Eukaryota > Metazoa > Chordata > Actinopteri > Kurtiformes > Apogonidae > Apogon > Apogon talboti. The sequence goes on along the minus strand of JAPQRQ010000019.1, from coordinate 5,728,269 downwards.
CTCAAAAGAGCAATATTGAAGGCAGAACTGTTTCACTTTTACTACTTTACTCCTCTTGGTTTCACAGGGAGAAAAACAGAAATGACTAAAAGAGCCATTTTCTGAATTTCAGCATTGATGGAGGCTGTAATAATGCTTGCTTTTGTCATATTTGTGCTTAAAAAAAAACAAAAAAAGGACTGAAAGAAAAAGGAAGAGAAGATGAATGATGATTAGGGGTGGGTGATTTGGCAAAGGAGGTCATATGAGGATATCAACTTTTTCAGCTTTCATGACACAGTGTAATAAAGTACAGTCGAGCTAAAAATTGGAAGTTTTTATCCCTCGGTTCATTGATGTGCAGATGTTTTCATGTATGTCTCTGAAACCATAGTCCTGCACACTTTACAGGAACAGTTTCTTCCCAGTCCCACAGTGCTCAGTAGAATTTGTCACAAAAGAAAAGCACAAAATGTTCAATCTATTCATGAACGCATGTTTTTCAGGTTTGCATGTGAAAGTGCCGTGGTCGGACAGCGAGGGAGATACCCCAGGAAAGATGAGGAAGAGCAGGAGTGTTCTCACAGTGTCTCCCAACAATGTAAGTCATCACGTCTTTAACATTTTCCACAGCTGTATGTATTGAACCCGTCCAACTCATTGTAAATAATGCAGTGTTGGTATTTCTGAAGAGCTGACAAAGGCACGTTTAGGTCCTGTGTTGTTGTTAGACTGGAAGCGTCCACATCCTCATTTCCAGAACCTTCAGATGACCACAAGTTGTTGCTATGGTTACAAAGTCACCTCTACTCTATTACTGCTTTGTTCTTTAGTGGCTGCTGTTATAAGAAATAAGTGATTAAAAAAAAAAGTTATTTTAAATTTTTTTTCTAAGAACGTGCTGGTATACACTTCAATTTTCGTCAACATAGAGCCTCCTTTCAGATATACCGGTCACTTTTTTTTTTTTTTTAAATGTAATGGCATCCAGACAGATTGGGCACATGAGTTACTTCTTTATAGAAATACTCATGTAGTTCCCAGTAGCATGTGATAGCAAGGTCATATGACTGAGCTGTGTTTGTCTGCGGCTGCATCAGTGACTTGTATAAATGTCCCGATCACACACCAGAGTTTCCACAATGTGGAGTTCTCTCGTGTAAATTCTTCAGTGTTACATTATAAATCACCAAGTTGCCACTGAGTTTCTCCTCCACCAACATTCAGTGTTCATGTTGAAAGTCCCGCCTCTTCTTGATTTTGATTGGTCGGTGTAATCAAGGTGACTTTTTCCCTTTTTCCATTGTTTTTTTAGCATTATTCGCCTCTGCTCAACTCAACTTTACTTAATTTAGTTAACTTTCTGTTACAATTTCATACCACTTCAATGTGGGTGGAGTCGTCATGGCAGTGTGGCCGAAAACTCCTATCATTTGTATGCGACACAAACCCAACACCTCCCTGACTATCACAGAAATAATAAAAATAAAAAACATAAAAAAACACTGTTCCCAGGTTTTAAAAAGGGCAGGGTTGATTCTTATGAAGGAATCGCTCTCATGACTCATCCAGTGACATCATTTCCTAGCCAATCAGTTGCTGTTCTAAAAGTTGAGCTCTTTTCAACTTCAGCAGCATTTTTGCACCAAGGACTCCATTTAAGGAAAGGTTTTTAAGGAAACAAACGACACTGCATCTGCACACAGGCCTTTATTCTTCTGGTGGATTTGTAAAAAAACCCCTAAACATCTCAAGTAAAAAAATACAGACGTAGACATTCTGTGCAGCCCTACACACTAAGGAACAAGGCTGCACAATACTGGAGATGGCCCTGTTTTTGCCTTTTTATATTTGTCAACATGACAAAATACTGTCATTTTGACCAGATGAATTTGGGTTCTTTCTCATATGATGTAACACAAAGGCATCCAAAATGTGTATTTGCACAAATGGCTCAAACAAATTGCAAGTTACCTCATGTTATGACAACGGCAAATCATCTTTTCTGTTGTTGAAAGAATTCCATACAAGCCACAATGCTTTTCTTTTTTGCAAATAAATGTTTTTTCTCCTCCCTCTGCTTTGACTCTTTGATAAAATGCCTAACAATAGCTGCCGTCGGTGGTTTGCTGTCCATGCAGAGTCTGCAAACTGTAACCAATTCTGTCTAATGTAAAACCTTAATTGGGTAAATCATATTTTCTTTTCGTATAAAGCGGTGACAAAGTCAGAGTGACACGTTTGAGTTCATTTGCTTGAGTCAATGCCTCACTTCCTGCCATGTGACTGTTATGCATCGTGTAGCTTTCGGTTGACAGCGGGAGACCGGAACGGTGAGGATCCTGAACAATTAGTAGGTGTTCCAGCATAATCAAATGCCAGACATGTCATGTTTTTTCCAGTGCATATAGACTGTGGCTGTTTGACAGTACAGAGGGAGGTACAACACTCAGTATTTCCACACACAGATCATACAGGACGGTTCACTTTGTTTGCGCCTCTTTCTTCTCTGGGGTTTTCTTCCTGAGCGTTGACAGCTCTCCTTTGTGCTCCGACTCTCCTCAATCAAACCTCTCTTGTACAAAGTTTAGTTGAGTCGTTTTTTCCAGCCCGTGCTCTACTTTTTTCCAGTGATATTGCTGTCTTCTTCCTGTGTTTCAGCTCATGGGTCTTACACCGACTAGGGATGAACATTCTATTACATCGAATGTTTAAGTGTTCGCATGTGGTTGTTTTTCTGTGCGGCTGAGCATCACATGTCCTTCACCCCTGTCGTACTTTATAGGTTCAGTATTCAACTTACAGTAAAAAAAAAAAGAAGATTAATAGATAAATAATCCATGGATGCTTTGGAGTATGTCTTAAATTCAATACCTTCTGTGACTGAAGGGTGATTATGGGATTTTGGCCAGTGCACTTCAATTAAAGGGTTCTGACAAAAATATTGCATTGCATTGCATTGCACTGTTGCAATATTGCAATATTGCAACAGTTTAGGAATTACAGCCGTTTTGAATATAGTCCCTCCTTCAGAATTCTGCTTTCTGTTTAGTCTTCACTAACTGAAATGCATGCTGTCGTATAGAGATATTGAGAGTTTAAAATGATTAATGCATTATCTCGTTGAACTCCTTGAATTAAAGCAGAGTCCCTTTCCAAGTCCATTATGATTGTATAGAGACAATTTGTCACTGTCCAGATGCTTATGGACCTGACTTTAAAAGAAATCAAATGAGATTAAAAAACACTTATTGGAATTACAACTTAGTCACCTTTTTTTTTTTTTTTTTTTACATTGTAGATCAGAGTTTTGTGGCATTTCTTGTATTTTTTTTAGACAAAATTGCAGAATGACATGCAGCAAATGGTTCTGTCAATCAGGAACTGAAGTGGAGACTCGGGCTCAAAGCTGCTGTTCGATATTCACCCATCAGCCATAACGTTACGACCACTGACAGGTGAAGTGGTACTAGTGTTGGTTATCGTGGCACCTGTCATCTGGATGGGACACATTTTGCAGCAAGTGATCATTTAGTCCTCGAAGCTGATGTGTTGGCAAAATTGGCGAGCGTACTTTGACAATGGCCGCGCTGACACTAAACGATGACTGGTGACGTTAATTGCTATTGAGTTAGTTGTGTTTGTTGTAGGATGCAGGGCCGGGAGCTCATCTTCATAGCGCCTTTATGTCGTACCGTTGTGTGGTTGTGGATGCACATGCAGGTGCACTTGATAATGGTTGTGGGTGTTTTGCAGTGAGCAGTTGAATAGCTGAAGGTGGGTGTGCGTCACTGAGCATCTCCATCTTTTGCTCTTTGTGTCACTTTGAACATTCTGTACTTTCAGCTTTTTAATCATTATTCTCTTAAAACTCTAGAGTTGATTTGGACTCTTACTCTTTAGGGTGTTTTTTTTCTTCCTTTTTTCACTTTAAGCATATATTTATTTATTCATTTATTTATTGATATTTAAAATTTTTTTTAAAGAACAAAAATACAGTTACATACTTAAAAGACAGGACAATATCATAAACTCACAACGACAGGACCAAAGACAACAGACAGACACACAAACAAAGAAAGAAAGAAAAAGAAAAGAACCCCCCCCCGCCCCCGTACTTGAAGCATTTACCATAGATACTGTACATCGATGCACCAGTGTGTTTTCCATCCACTGAATGAGAAACGGTTCCTTCCTTAGCCTCGACGACAGTTTGTATCTGTCATTATTAAACCCCAGTAGTCATGTTTTCCTGTAAATGTCTTTGTACGGGTATGTGCATTTAGCCAGTGCTTTTACAGTGTTTCCTGAATCACTGAGGTTAAGTCTGCAGAGGTAGGACGTTGTTATTGGATTTCTGCTCAAACAGAAAGGATTTGGTGGAACTAGTGATGCTTAGCAGGGATTAGATTTGAGTGGTCCAAGTGTGTACGCTTTTGTCTGTGAGTGTTTGTGTTAATGATCAGGCCCTTGGTGAGGATTGGATTATGTCGGTGTGTGTATGTGTATGTGCAGCTGACGATGGGAGGATCCCTATACATTTATGTGCACTGTATATCCTTATAGTATCTTCTGTTTGTTTGTTCCTGTCTGTGGTGGACATATTAAATAATGTCTCTGCGCAGACCTAATGACCTGATTCCCATGCACATCACAGCTAACAGCTCTGATCTGATCAGCTCTTTCCATCTGCGTGTGTGTGTTCCTGTGCGACAATACTTGTCTGTGCCGCAGCCGTCGGATGCATCTGATTATTTCTGTGCATATTGATGTGGGTGAAGTGCGTCTCCGTGTGCATGTCCACACACTTCAAGGCGCTCTGTGCATTCAGCAGCCCGTTTCCTTATCTAATTAACATCTGCCTCCATGGATTTACATAGGAGTGTGTCTGTGCACTTGTTACATTCATCAAGTGCACAGACACATCAATCCACATCCTGTAAAAAATCAATTTGTTTAGACTGGCTCATGTTTCTGACTTACATGAATAAATCAAAGAACATTTTAAGTGTTTTCTACTTAATGGAAACACTTAAAATGTGGGGCGGCTGTGGCTCAGTTGGTAGAGCGGGTAGTCCAATGACCGAAGGGTCGATGGTTTGAATCCTGGCTCCAACTGTCCACATGTAGAAGTGTCCTTGGGCAAGTCCCTGAACCCTAAATTTCTCCCAGTGGAGCCTGGCAGCACCGCCCACCGGTGTATAAGTGTGTGTGTGTGAGAATGGATGAATAAGAGGCACTCTAAAGCGCTTTGGGCATCATTAAAGTGCCGAAAAGCGCTATATAAGTGCATCTTACTTAGATATTTTGACCAGTGAAAAGAAGCAAAAAAATGACTGCATGATTTAAAGACGGACCAATAGTTCTGCCATGTCACTAATGGACTGAGAAATCAAGCAGGTACAGACATACATTGAATGTGTTTACATGCTTACATAATACATAATTACATATACATATAACATTACATAATATTTACATAATATTCCACCAGTGTGCTGAATGTGACAAGTGTCATGTAAACTTGAATA
>JAPQRQ010000019.1:5670329-5696940 GCA_037367365.1 Apogon talboti | reverse complement strand
ACCATGGAAACACTGTCATCTTCTACAACATTGATTCACCAGTAAAACCCATGGAGTTGGATCAATGACAGTGGATGTTGTTTTTATGTTCAGTTAATGATATATTTTGCTTAAAAAAGTACATTTTATTTCATTTTTTCAGTTTATATACAATAACCTTTGAATTTACTTTTATGAAACTCTACATGGTTAATAATTAAATATAGGAAAATGAATGATTTTCACTGAAAAATACTAAATGCAGAGGAAAATATACTAAATGAGGGGTAGACTACTTGGAGAAGGTTAAATAGAGTGAAAATTTCATTCATTTAAGTGCAAAAATTTTACTCATATCTGTGGCATTTTCACAGTGCAGTATAAGTATGTTCAAGTCAAAGGTCTTAACACTGCTCATTTAATAAGATGTATTAAACATAAAGTACTAATGTCACAGCCATTAGTATTTATAAAGTAGTTATGACTTGTAATTTTTTTTTTGCCAGAAGAGGGCAGTGTGAATACTGGTTATCAGTAAAAAAGGCTCGTATACATTCACTCTAGTTTTTTTCAGATGTTTTAACACTGAAGAACAATTTTTTAAGGTTTCGAACATTTTATTGGAAAATTACACTTATACAAAGAGCTAATTTGTGCCACTGCTAAAATCTTAGGCAAATAAATCACACTGAAATTGTTGTAATTCACTAAATAAAACTGAAATTTAACGGGTGCAGATTCCAGAGAAGGGATGAGCTGTTAATAAGTGGTTAGATGACAGTAATAATGATGTGGATAGTCTGCTTCTGTGGCTTCAGTCACCTCATCTAAACCATGATGGGATGTTTGGAATGTATTAAAGAGTGCTCTTCAATGAAAGAAATACCAGTCTGACCATTTGTTGGAATTTTTTTTTTAAATTTTCTTTATTGGACTTTGGTATACATATTAAACACTCAGCATTCACTTGTATAATGTTGTTTTGAAAGAAAATACATAGTGTCTTCCCAGTGTAAAAGGAAATAAATGGACAAATAAAAACATTCTAGATATTCAAATACAGCTATATATGATACCTTAAATTTTTTATATTATTTTTTATGCATTGCATAAAAAACACTTTCAGATGTCCGTCACAGTCAAACACCACACAACAAAAATGATAATACCATCATACAATACAATGAGGCCTACAGTATTTTGTTTTTGTTGGAATTGTATTATTTATACACACACATATAGAGCCACACATGCTGTTATGTTTCCTGGCTAGGCTCTGATGACGGTTTCTGCTCTCTCTGTTAACAGTGATTTAATTGGTGGCTGTACATTCCGCTCAGGTGATCGCAGACTTTATAGCAGGTGAGGTGTGTGTCGGTCGTCAGTGGTACAGTAACCCTGTTTTCCTCCTGTACCGCCTCCCTTCAGTCCAATCTAAGGCCCATCACGCTATACGTCCCCTTCAGGCGTCGTTGATGTTAAACGCAGGGTCAGCAGAACCTTCCTGAAGGACCTCGGGACTGATTATATTTTTCCCCAGTGAAGCTTTAGGCCGGTAGTTAAGTGTTTCTGCGTGTGTATCCATTACTGTATCTGTCTATAACACAGTCACCAAGACCCCCCCCCACCCCCTTTCTACATCCCCTTGTGCCTCCTTGTACTTTTTTAAGTGCTTCTGTCAATGTTTGGAAGGACACAGAGGCACCAGAAAGTTATTTTGGGATTCAATTATTTTTCCTGCTGATGTACACAATACCTTGATAGCCCAGTGTGCCTCACGATGTGATTGTTCAAAGTGTGTGTAGTTACTGTTCTTGTGCTTGTGTTCTGGAGAAAAGCCCGTCTATTGTGCAGCTGGAGATTATAAACATAGGTCTAGGTGCATTTCAGTAAATGTATTTAATTCATATTTTGGTGTTTGGCATTAGAAAATGTTTATACAGACAAAATTTAAGAAAACATAAAACATATAGCAATTTAAAAAAAACAAATAAATGGAGCTATATGTAATGTTTTAATTTAAGTATTCAAAAATGACCTAAAATTATCATTGAAGTTTTTAGAAGATTTCTGATGTTAGGCCAAAGATGTAGTTGTATTTTATTGAAGTGATATGAACTGAATGTATTCACAGCTACAGGCAAACATGTCAGCATGAACATACAGTATGTGGCCACTAGAGGGAGTAATGAGTCACTGTAGCCTTGAGTCTGCCAGTCCTGACAAGTTGTTGACAAGTAATACCAGTTGAAGATAAGTTCCAAAAAGAAACAACTTTTAGAGTCAAAGAAAGGGACTGTGATTGACACTAGATCAATCAAAGAAAGTGTCAAAGTGATAAAAGCTAGAAGCACTGTTGTTGTTTTCTCCACTGGACACAGCTGTAAATGAAAAGAATGGAGTTTGATGATGAAATTTCAGCATTTCTTCTATGTGCGTGAGTTTGATTCTGAGTCTTATGAAGCTTTAAAGTTATTATGTGATGTTATTGTGATGTGATGTGATGTTATTGCTGTGTTGCAGTTTGCGACAGAACTGTGACAGTTCTGACCTTGTTTGTTGGATTCCAAACAGATCTTTAGTTCAACTACTGACAACACAAACTGTACAGAAAACAGAGATGGTTTGGGGTTTTCAGTCTAAAAACAGAGCTAAGCTAACAGAGCTATAATGTAAACTATCAGCTGATACAGCATGTGAAGATTATAAGACACTGTGTTTGTTTGACTGACTGTAGAAATAACTAGCTATGAGTTTTAGTTTGAAGAAGAAAACTTGACGATACCATAATTAACAATAACCTTTATAAGTTATTCAGTGAGTGATAGAGTCTGTGGATACATAGCATGGTTTTACTGTGGCTGTTTCCTGTCTAAACACAGAGCTAAGCCAACAGAGCTGTAATGTAAAAAGCCACTTTAAATGCATGAAGGTCCTGAGAAAACAGGTTGACCATCAGCATTTCAAGTTTGATACAGTTCAGGAAAATACATCTGTTTGAATGGTTTCACTTTAGAGTCTGAATATACTTCTAAGTTCAAGGTATGCCAGTTGTCATTCACGCTTTACTTCACTTTGCAGTCTGGAATTGCCAGATTTAAAGCGGGACAGTTTGTCCTTGGACCTTTAAGTAGCTCTTTGTCTTAATAACAAACTTTATATGAAGACAGATTGTGTTGCACCGTTGTGTGTCACTATGGGAACGGGACAGGATATCTAAAATATCAGGGGCAGGGGGCTGCATGTTGCTTCTGTGATGACATGACAACGATTGGTCATTACATATGTCGGTAATCCCTGTTTATAGCATCCATCCTGACCTGTGTTTGGCCAAATCCTTTCACCATGGACTAGAGTTTCTAAAGTCTGAAAACACAGACACGTGGAGCTCTGGCACCGTTTCCTCTTAGACCTCTTGAAACGCAATATTCTAAATTCTTTGCCCAGCGATGCCAAAGCAAATATTACCCGCTGAAGTTTTAACTGGCTGAAAGGCTGCGGGTCTGAGCTGACAACAACAGAATAATCAACAATTAAACAATCATATGCGACGTCTAAGTGGTGGCTGACAAACAGCTTGGTGTCCGGGACGAAGCTTTTTAGGATGACTCACTGAGGTCTTTAAATACTGCCGCAACTGATGTGGACGTAAAAAACACTGATCCAGCAGCAGTAGATCATGTTATGTATACTAATGAAGCACTAAGAATCATGTGTTTATTTCTAGAGGACATTTTTCTTTATGTTTAGAGAGTTGATGGAAGATGAGAGTAGAGAGACAGAAAACTGCAATGACAGGGAGATGTTCCACTGGAATCCTTTGAACACATTTACCTACACAACCAGTGGAGACCAAAAGCATCTGCTCATCTAAAATGTTTAATACACTAATAATTCTATCAATACATGTGAATAATTCATGTAAAATGGAGTTTATCAGCTTTTCAGCAGCATCCAGTTTGTCTTTGTTTCAGAGACGTCATACTGAATGTCATTTACTGCACAATATGTTCCTCCATAAAACCCATGTAATATAAATGAGGCTTGTTTTATATGATATATGATATATTTTGCTGAAAAAGTTAGTTTGTTTTGAGCAGAAGAAAACACAAAACTTTTGAGTGTACATGGAACTAATAGCAGAGCAAATAAATTAATAAATAAAGGTGATCAAGACAATATAGCAATTGCCATGTACATTAGTAATATCAAAATAATTCAATATGTATTGCTTGAAAGGGAGTGGTGAGATAAGAAAATGATAGAATCCCACTCCCTCCTCTCATTTAAACAACATAACACATTGCTTTTGCTTCCTTAATGATAAAATTATATCTGTTTGGAGTCCTAATAATGTAAATAACAGATAGTTAACAGATTAGGAAAACCGATATAACTCAGTAACTATCTACTCGATAGTCTGCATAACTTATAATACAATGTATTTCAACAATAAGTTGAAATACATTGTATTATACAATGGTAAGGAAGAGCCAAGGATGTAATGGCCCAGTAATTAACAATAAGTCAGTGTTCCCTCAGTTTTCAGGTAGTGTATCTGAGAATTTGTTTCAGATTTCACTGAGGCTTTAACCCTCCTAGGCCTAAACAGCCACCGGTGACCAAAAGCATCTACTGATCTAAAATGTTTAATAACTACTGCATCACTACTGGAAATAATTCAGGTCAAAATTGGTTTCTCAGCTTTTTCACGGTCATCAGATATGACCCGTTTGGATGTTCAGAGGCTCCGTAGTGAACGTGGAAACACTGTCATCTTCTACAACATACATTCACCAATAAAAACCCATGGAGTTAGATAAAGGACAGTGGACGGAGACAGTTATTTTTATGTTCGGTTAATGTTTTATTTTTCTGAAAACTTGAATTTTCTTCAGTTTTCCCTGTTTTGATATAAGCTTTACATTTATTCTGAGCTTTTATGAACCTTCACATGAATTAAATATACCTCAGAATACCTTAAAAATGTAAAAAGCAGAGGATAATATTATAATAATTAGTGAGAAATCATTTTAGAGAAACGTTAAATGTGGTGAAAATAATCATTTAGGACTCACCACAAAAAATGTTTGCAGTTCTTCAGGATAAAAGCATGAACCTGGTGCTGATTCTGATATATAATAGTATAATGTACAAGCATGAATGAAATTTTGCATGTCAGACAGCTCTCCAAAAGTAGATTTCAGACTATATTTGGAGGTGTTTTTCAGTCTGGGTCAGGACGACACTAGTCAGATTACAGCTCGTCTGCACTCTGTGTGCTTTCTTTGTGCGGTGTGTTGTCGATCACTGCCCTCTCCGCTGGAGTTCCAGGCAGCTGTTGTGTGGGTGGGAATAATCTACGCAGCCAGAGAGCCGAAATTGGATCTTACACTTTTTATTTTAGCACCTTCAGAGACAGACAAAAGCAGTAGGAATCCATTTTTCTTTCATTGGTTGTTTTAAGAAGTTGTGTGTTCAACCTCCCTGGGACTGTTTCAGGTTTCTGTTTTACATCTTTGACTGCCAGCATATAATTAGACGTTTGAGACACCAGGGGCAAGATTAATGAAAGTAAACATGTCAAAATTCAAAGAGTGAAGGAGTGGGGGAAAAGGCATTTAGATTCCCCTTCTGTCAATAGGATACAATTTTGTGTAAATTTCAGTATCATGCACCACTTCAAAAGATCTATAATATTGAACATTTAGTGCAATGGTTTTTCATCTATGGAATAGAACAGGCAGCTACAACAAGGATCATATAAAGGTTTCCTATGTGATATTAATAATCCAAAATTTCAATATTCACCGAATAAAGTATAAAGCTCATTGTTTACACTCATCTGTATTATGGTATCATCAAGTTATCTTCTTCAAACTAAAACTCGTAGCTGCTTATGTTCACAGTCGGTCAAAATAACACTGTGTCGTATAGCTTCAGCTGATAGTTTACATTACAGCTCTGTTAGCTTAGCTCTGGTTTTAGACAATAAACAGCCACAGCAAAATCACAAATCACCTCTGTTTTCTGTACGGTTTGTGTTGTCAGTAACTTAGCAAAGATAAGAACATCCCATAATAACCTTATACCTTCAGAAGCCCCGTAATCAAACTCACCTGTACAGAAGAAACGCTGACATTTCAACATCAAACTCCATTCTTTTCATTTACAGCTGTGTCCCGTGGAGAAAACAACAACAGAGCTTCTAGCTTTTATCACTTTGACACTTTCTTTGATTCTCAAAGTTGTTTCTTAATGGTTCTCATCCCATCTGGTCACTTTCTGATGCTTTGGTCAAAGGCCTCATGGTGTTAGTTCTCCTCACCATGGGAGACCAGCAGAGTGACTCACTACTCCCTCTAGTGGTCACATAAATGGGTGTAAATAAATTCGGTTCATATCTCTACAAGAACTTTATTGTACACATTATAATGATTATATTTAGGACAGTAGATATACTACATATAGCCCATTTAACATTCATGTAACATTTTGACATAATCGACGCATGATTATGTGGCTCAGCTAGTGACACAAGCTTAAATAACGTCCAGCTTTATTGTTAAATCCTCAGGACAAGCAGTTCATGAGAATTTTGGTTCAGTATCAGAGGGGGAAAAAAAGCGTTTTAATCTCAGCTGCTCTCCTGGATGCCACTGTGAGTTAGCATGGTGATCCTGTCATGTGTCACTGTGACTGACTTTTAAGCAGTGAGCTGACGTGGATGGTTTTCTAAGTGAGATAGCTGTGGTGTATTCAGACATCACTGGGCAAAATCCATAGCAGACATATAGCACAACAAACAGCAAGTAGAAAAATGAAAAGGGTTGTTTTGGAATATGACGCTCTTTGTTCCTCTTTAGCATATCTCTTCTTTGGTTTTGCCTTTATTATTCTCGGCCTATTATATGCTTACTCGCTCTTTCTTTTTTTGATTTTATTTTCTTGTTTATATTTGCATTGATCAAAGACATAAATAATGCACATTGTCTTTTCAACCCTATTCACCTGAACCCGGGCTCTTCACTGTTTATTATGCTTTCTGTCTGTGGTTGCATCTCTCAGTCCTTTGTGAATGAATACAGGTGCAGTAATCTGGGCCACAATGTAGTATTGTTTTTCACCTACATGAGAAAGTGTGAATAACAGAATAAAGATGAAAGGGCTTTTGTGTAATCAGAGATGCAACGTTAAGAGTTCTCATCTATAGCCATTATGCAGAGCCCTGTAACCTGTGTCTGACCCGTACACTTAGGATAAACACACAGAGGTATGTCTTCTGTCTACCTTTACAACACATTAAAATGGGTTATTATCTGCATGCTTAGGGTTTTACTGTAACAAATGAAGAGCGTGATCGGGCCAAGGTGTTTTTCATACATATCGTGACGTATGATGGTGAGTGACAGATGGGTCTTTAGGGACTTATAACATGAAAAACCCTATAGGGCACTAAGATTAGCAAATAAAACATACCATTGGCTGGTTGCATTCTCTCACATACACATACACATACATGGGTCAAATCCAGCAAGAGGAAAGGGTTAAAAAAATTCAGGAGTTTATTTGACATCCAAATTGTTGACATTTAGCTTTTTGGCAGTTGAAAGGACGTATTATCCCAGTGCTCATTTCAGATTTTTATCTTTCAAAGTGGTTCAGATAAAAAAAAAATAAAAAATGCATCGATAAATTCATACTCCAACAGACTCCAACTTAGCCGCACTTGAATGAGGAACATAACATTTTAAGACCCTCTGAGCTCTCTTTTCCTGTCGGCTGCGGAGGTTATTGTCCGTCTTTGTGTTCTGTGACTGTGCGTGGGGCGCTCTCATTCAAGGTTGTGAAAACCCAACTTTAACTTGAAATGAAATGTCCCAGTGACTCTAATTCAATCTCTTTCAACCTTTTATCTTGGTTAAAATTACTTTCATGGCATTGGTCTTTTCATTTTTGCTTTGCTGTTCATCTTTTTATTGTAAAGCGGAGGGATATCACTAAAGTGCAGGAGGAATAAGGTTTAAGGTTTTTTGGCTTTTGGCTTCTTTCGTAGATTTTTATTTTGTTTAAATAATAGGCTGAATGAGAAATCTATTCATGCTTCTAAACTGGGGCACATATTTAATGCCTAACTGGCACACATGTAAAGTGGTTCTATGTAGTATTGATATTCCAAACTCTCACCAGCAGGGGCAAGTCATATACCAAAACACACTTATTACCACCAACACCACCAACAAATCAATGCTATGTATCCACAGACTGTATCACTCATTAAATAAAGTATAACCCTCATTGTTTACACACATTTGTATTATGGTATCATCAAGTTTTCTTCTTCAAACTAAAACTCAAAGCTGCTTATGTTCACAGTCAGTCCAAATAACACTGTGTCTTATAACTTTCACATGCTGCGTCAGCTGATAGTTTACATTATAGCTCTGCTAGCTTAGCTCTGTTTTTAGACAGAAAACAGTCACAGTAAAACCACAAATCACCTCTGTTTTCTGTACGGTTTGTGTTGTCAGTTGTTGAGCTAAAGATCTGTTTGGAATCGATCAAACAAGGTCAGAAATTTAAAAGTTTAGTCTGAACCAGTCAGTTTTAAGATATCATATATACAATATGTATATATATATATATATATATATATTACTAGTTTTATCATACCTTGACCTTGACACCTTGACCTTGAACCATGGATCAACAAACAGCAACTTAACAAAGATAATAATATCCCATAATAACTTAATATGTTCATTAGCCTCAGAATCAAACTCACCTGTGTAGAAGAAGCGCTGTCATTTCAGCATCAAACAAAAACAGTGCCTCTAGATTTTATAACTTTGTCACTCTCTTTGACTATAAAGGTTGTTTCTTAATGGTTCTCATCCCATCTGGTCACTTTCTGATGCTTTGGTCAAAGGTGTTAGTTTTCCTCACCATGGGAGACCGGCAGAGTGACTCACTACTCCTTCTAGTGGTCACATAAAACCCATTGCTGTAAATAAACTCCATTCATATCTCTACAATCCATTCACTCTAATGATAATCGTAGGTCCTTTTTAAATATTTAACAGTAGAAATACTTCATATAGCTCCTTTACAGAGACAGTGGCTCAGAAACACAAACCTAGTGACTGAGTCTGTCCACCACTATTCTGCATCCAGATAGATGTTGTCTATATCTGTTTTAATTCACCACACAGAGTCACTAATCACAAAACACTCCCAGCCAACAGCGTATTATTATATCCTTAAGACACAGTGGCTAGCATTCATTGAGGTCATCACCTCTTTGCAAATGCATTCAGCTAATGCTTTAAGCACATAAGCCACACAATTAAGTTTATATTAAAAAGAAAGAAGCTGCTGTCATTCTTGGCTTCTTTCTTTGCCAGTTACAGCTGGCTCGGACTTAAGGCCAACTCTTCTCACACAACACATTAGATGGTTTCATCTGCTGATGGTAAACACCGACCGGACTGGACCCGATCTGTTGACATTTCCAAATCACATTCCAAATCGGCCTGACAGTCATTAAGTGTGTGTCCAGCTTATGATGTGGCACCGTGATACAGCCGGACTTGGAAGAATTGTCTTATTCGATATGCATCATACAATAAAACCAGTTTTACCTACCAATGTTTGGAGTATTACTGATCTACAGTTTTAAGTGACTAAATTCCTCTTGCGCAATACGACCCTACTACAGCCTGTATTTTGGTGATTATTTGACTGATAAATACAGTGTATGTGATGAGTGGTAATGGCCAGGGAATGCCATGCATCAGTAGCCCATTTGCCACCTCTAAATGATCCAAAATCTTTCCTTCTGCTTTCCCACAATGCCACATATTACTACAAGTGTTGTCTTCTTTACATACAGGCTCAGAAATACTATTTGCAATGACTGAACTGGTAGGCATTTAGTGAGATAGAGCGCCGTGCTTTGATGGCTCCGAATCATCAGTGACTCACAACCAAAACAAATCAGTCCACGGAGCAGCCAAGCAAGTGCTCACATTTCTAATACCCGACACGCTGCCATTCTGCCTCTTCTGATGTTCCTTTCGGATTTTTCCTTCATCTTCTCTCTCTCCCTCTCTCTCTCTCTCTCTCTCTCTCTCTCTCTCCCTCCCCACCTTCAGGGCATTGCCCCCTTTTTTTCTCTGCTTTTTTTTTTTTCCATCATTCACAGTAGTCCTTTGTGAGGCTGGATGTGTATCTTGAATGAGTTGTCTATCTTTTCTCTTGTTCTTTCTCGCCACATACTGCGGTAATGTCATGGTTGGATTGTTTCTATTTCGTAGGAAACAGACATAGATTGGTACACAGATGGCGGAAGATGTAATTTATGGAGCTTTAGACACTATAAGTTAATATGTGGCAGCTCTCTTTCTGTATTATGACTTTTATGAAGTGGCATAATGCGTACCCTGAAATGTTTATATGAATCAGTTGACCTTTGAGTCGTGTATGTTTCTCTCCGCTGATACCCATTAGGCTGTTTGCTTTTATCTCCTTTCCAAATTGCCTTTTTTTTCTTGGCGTGCACTCACCAGTTGCCTGCCTCACTAAAGGTCACAGCATCATCAGCAACATTACCACAAATCCTGGCTAAACAAAAAAATAAATAATAAATCCGGCAACCTGTTACCGTGCCTGTGCGCTCGTCGTCATACCAGCCGGCAGCCAATCATTAACAGAGGGGGCGTGGCTTGCCATCGCTGCGTGCCTGCTCTGAGCTCCTTGTGTATATTCTGAATGAAACAGCAAGTGAAGCATTTGGCTGCGTGCTGTGCTCTGCTCTGCTCACCGCGCTGACTGTGGGAGGGAAGGGGAATCTGACTTGAGGCTCGGCATAGTGGGACTCGCTCTGTGCCACACCAGGAGTGCCTTGGGAGAGGAGGGAGGGGGGGTTGTTTGCAGAGAGAGAGAGAGAGAGAGAGAGGAGGTCAGTCAAGCAGTGGTTGATGGAGAGAGAGCAAGACAGGCAAAGAGCAGTTTTCAGCCCTTCTGAATCTTTCATAAGGGGGATCCTCCAGCATCAAGCAGTCCGGATAGACTGAGAGGCAGAGTTAGTACTGACTTGTGCATTTCCCAGGCACCTACAGAGGCAGTGACACGAGGAGGAAGGAAGGAAGGAAGGAAGGACCGGGGGGGGGACATAGCTTTGACCAGGAGAGAGATGGGAGAAAGGCAGAGCTAAAAAAGAAGAGACCTCTTTCCTAAAAGTGTCTGTGACCCGGCTGTTGGGAACTGGCAGGAAAACCCTGAGCACGAGCCAGAGGAAAGCGAGGTGGAGGGCACAACTGGTTGCTGGCTAATCCCTAAACCCGTGAAGAACGGGGGGAAAAAGGGGAAGGATCGAAAGCTCAGAGGCAAATCCACGCAAGCAGCAAAAGGTATGTGTGAGCTGGCCTTTTCTTAGATGCATATTTATGTGTGAGACAGCCTCAATCTGTCTCCAGCTGCAACAAGAAAACTTCTCTGTGTCTGGCAAGAGGACAAAATATCTGCTGTACATGACCTGCTGAACTCGGACAGAGGGACACACTGTAAAGGCAGGAATTTCTGAGAGAACAGTCTGCCTTACAGGGCTCAATCCGACGCAGGGATGTCATCCAACGAGCTGAGCGTCGTGGAGATGGACTCCTGCATCCGGACGTTCAAGGAGCACATGCACCTGGAGCTGGAGCCCCCCAAAATGCCAGGTGTGGTGGGAGGGAAGAGGGGCGCCACGTCGCCAAAACTGTCCCCCCGAAGCTCCCCGCGGCTGTTCCGCAAGCTGATGGTGAACAAGAGCATCCGACAGAGGCGACGCTTCACTGTAGCGCATACCTGGTAAGGTCTGTGAGGTGTGGTCAGAGCAATTTAAAGAAAAAGGGAAAAGAGGGAAAATAGAGTGAGATGTAGAGGAAATGTATAGGGATGTGGCCGAAGACTGGGGAGAGGGAGAGGGAGATGAGAGGGAAGATGTAGGAGGAGACAGACAGAACAAGACAGACATAATTGGGGTAAAATTGGAGGGGAATCAAGAGGGAGATTAGGGAGATTTCAAGGAAGAGTGGGCGGAGGAGGTGAGGAGATAAAGGGATGGAAGGGTTAAACTGACAACCAACGAAAGACAGAAGAGAGGAGAGGGATGTGGAAAAATGAGCTCACACTCTAAAGGTGAGAAAATACAGGTAGAAAAAAAAAAAAAGGTGTTCCACCAATAAGAACACATTCAGTTATGATGGAGGTCAAAATGAGCAAGATCAGGCTGCTGTCTGGCAATTTGTCACTGGGTTAGAGGGTTACATAATGCAATAAAATCCCATTTAGCACACTCCCCTGTCCTCCATTTTGATGTGTCTGTGCCCTGTACCTGGGTGAAGTGTATTTCTGTGTTTTTTGACTCACACACATCAGCTCATATTTTGGGAGGCTGCTGTGATGTGGGGGAAACGTTACGCAACCCGGTGGTTCTCAACCTTTTTTCGTCACAACCCCAGCGAAGAAGTGCAAGTCTACATTACGCAATGCGAGCGTCACAAAATCACAGACTCCCATAAAACATTCAGAATTGTTGCATCATTTACGTGGCTCAACCAAATCCATTACTAGAGCTTGTGATGGTACTTAGAATTACAAAGCAAAGCAAAGAAGTCACTTGTATGCATTTTTTTTACTCAGAAGTTTGCTTTTGATGACCTCATATTTCATTAAATGCTCTGTTGCTACTTTGCATCCTTTTGAGCCCCATCCCCCACCGAGTCCCTGAGTCTACCTCCTCATTTTGCAGCAGTTAGGCACTAAGCTAGATGTGAAGGGAGGGTTTGCTCTGTTATGCAATGTATGGATTAGCAGGGAGACAAAAAAGAGCTGCTGTGATTTGACTACAAAAGCTCAAGGTGACTCTTGTCTCTCATTGAAACAGCAGTCAATTTTGAGGAAATTAGGCATTGGCGAGCCGTGGTTCCTTTGCTTTCATTTCACAAGGTTCAACAAGATGAAAGCCATTATCTGCAAAATGAGAAGTAAACAGATGCACACAAATACGCAGGTCTCAAACACCCAACAACAGGGTAACCTGTACAGAATGTATGGTGACATGATAAAGCAGGGTTGCCACTGCTTGTGAGGAGTGGGTGAGTGAAGTCGGCGTCTGTTTTTGGATGGGAAGGAACGGAAATGAGTGAGATATGAATCTGCTCCTGTGTGTTGTGTCCCCAGGCTGTACTGTTTGTATGATGGAGAAGATATGCATGCAAGATATGTATGTTTGCATGTTTTTCCTATGCTCTTATAACAGGCTGTGCAGTCAACACTGTTTGCATGCACATCTTTGACACCTATCCATGTGTGCACACACATGCCTCCACATGCAAATATTTGCAAATGTAAAGGCCCTTTAATCTCTCTTCCCTTTCTTTAGGTGTATCCCTTTCGCCCTCCCCAGCAGCAGTCAGACTGGCTGTTTATCTCTTTTCCCTCTCATTGTATAGCCTATTTCTGAGCAACGGGAGATGTGGGGGGTTGGGTGGGTGGAAGGGGAAAATAGAAGACGAAAAACAAGAAGAATGGTGTCAGTTGGAGATCATTAGGATGTCTGTGCTGTCCTACGTCTTGTTTGTCCACAGTTCTGGAGCAGGAACATGACAACACCCGTAACAGCCATTAACCGCAGGTCAAACCCATTTACAGTCGCGTTCATGATAAGGCGTCCTTGAATGAGGCTCTGAGTCTGGCCAACCTTCTCAGTAGTTATAATTCTCTTGGAGTGATGGGTGAAACATTAAAAATGGGAAAACAGAGGAGTGGAGAGAGAGAGAGAGAGAGAGAGCAAGAGAGAAGCTAAAGGGAAAATCAGTAGTCATGCAGTCGTCTCCAGAGAGGGAGAGGCGTGACAATTAGAACCGAAGGAGAAAATGAAGAAAATCATAGCTCCTGTTGAACAAGACCAGGTGTTTTCAAGTCATTTTTAATTATATTTGTCCAATAGCCAGTGTAGGTTAGGTTATGGTTAAGATATATAAGTACTGTGCAAAAGTCTTAGGCCGCCTTCAGCTTTGCTGTTTTCGCAGGGTTGAAACCAGCAGACACATTTATTTCTCTGCCTTTTTTTCTTCAGATACAGCGAGACAATACAGGAAATATATGCACAGCCCTAAAGACTCACAAAAAACTAGACTAAATGGGTTTTAAAGGTTAAAGTCACTATTTATTGTGACCTCTGACCCCATGACAAGAAGCAGCACAAACAATTAGAACCATCTGACATGTGTTGAATGAAACCTGGTAGTAAACGGCAGAAAATAAATGCAATAAATCTCATATTGTCTGAACAAAAGGGTTAAAGACATGTCAAGTGCAAAGGGGCGTCACACTAAATACCACCACTGCTGTTTATAGAAGCTGTTTTTTCTCTGAAACTTTTGTTTTTCCTGCTCTCCATACTTCACATATATCAGATTGGATCTTAATACACAGATTAACAAATGCATACGTGTGGATATTAGAAATAGACTCTTGGCCGAGGGCTTCTCTTTGCACAGTACTGTAAATAATCACAAGTTGCATGATGAATCATTGCTTTATCCGCCGTCATTAATAAAAAGCTTGGCCTACTGTCCCAAAATAATCTTTTCAGCCTCTCCTGGGAACCATCCAGGGTATTAGTGACATTGCATTGTTCTGGCCTAATTGTCTGCCCACCTGTGCCAGACCTCCAAATAAATAAATAAATAAAAAATGTTGATGAATTACTCATGTGGCTTGTGTTAGTCTGGCTTTCCACCAGAATTATAAAAAATGGTATGTAATTTTAATTTCATATATATCTTCAAGCCATTTTGCATAAGAATAGTTTGTAACACAGCATTGTTTTACCTACTGTCAAATTAACCAAATGCTTCTACAAATAAACAAGGGAGGCTTTAAGTTGGTGCTGTTTTTAAGACCGAGGTATTATGAAGTTCTCTGACGCTTTTACATTTTAGTAACTGATGCAGTAAATATATTATGCTTTAGTAGCCTTAGCTTAGCTTAGCTTAGGCTTAAAACTTCAATTTCTTGCTTCATGGCGTCTAGCACGAATCCACTCTAACATTGCATTTGTTATTTCCTTGACATAAACTCCACTGGTGATCAAATGCAGTGATTTTTAGACATCTGAAGAGGAGCGCATACATGCATTTATTTCATTATTTACCAACTTTAGTGAAAACAAAATGATGGAATCTACTTTATCTTATAAAGAACTTGATCCTTGTTCTATTCTCTACCTTTCCATCAAGTTTAATGAAAATCAGTCTGCGCCTAATCCTGCTGACTGACAAACAATGGTAACAAAAAACACAATCTCCTTGGCAAACATGCAACCGTTTGGGTTAGAATGAAAGGATGTTACAGAACAGAGTCATGTTTTGTTCTCATTTCTGTCTTGTCATGATTTACAGTCCTATACTGCTTTAAAACGCATTTTAAACCTCAAAGAAAGGCATCTTTCAAATGAATTCTTCTCTATTTTAACCTTTTTAAAGTGATTTATCGTCATTTATTTTAGTATTATCTTCTGCATTTTGCATTATACTGTGAAAACAGGTATTTTAATGTATTTTATTTAATTCACTGATCATGTAGATGTTTAGAAAAGTTCAGCAAACTATTCCATAAACTGTACATAATAATTAAAACTATATGGGTTTTATTGGAAGGTGATGGTGTTTCCCTGTTCATTATGGAGCCTTTGAATGTCCGTATGCATCATATCTAATGACGATGAGAAGCAGAGAAACTGCATTTTACCTGAAATATTTAACTGTATTGATAGGATCAGTGATTAAAACGTTAATAAACAAGCCATGAATAGGACACCACCACCATCATGGGATAATAAATACCCGAAAAGAATGATTTATGTTTAATAATGTACTCCTGTCCCTCCTCACCACTGTAACTGATTTCAGAAAAATAAGTAAAAAAAAAAAAGTTATTAAACATTTTAGCTCAGGCCATGTTTTTGGCCGCTTAAGTCTTTTGACACTCTGAATCATATAAATTCTCAGATACATTGTCTGATTCACATCTCCAACTTTCCCACTTAAGAGGATGAGAAAATCATCTGCGTCACATGCCTCCGTCTCCTTCATCTCATTGTTACCATCTGTTCAAGTCTGAAGTTTTAAATGATTTTCCGATGTCGCGCCTGGCCCACCTAATCCTGCGTACAGGATATTAGACAGGTTTTCCCAACCTTTCTGTTATCGGTTTTAAATTACGTCCCTGCTATTCCTCAACGTGGCATTATTAGTTGGCCCTGCTGCGCTGGTGGCTGCTGAACTCCTGACCTACTGGCATCCACACAATGAATCTTCTGTCGGAGTCGCTCAGCCGCCCTCCTCTCTCTCTGCCCCGTCTCTTGTCTTTTTACGCCGTCTTTGTCTGTCCTCTGTGTGTCTTTTCCCAAGTTCCTCTCTTGTTGTCTGCTCCTGCCTTTGTGTGACTTCCTCGCTGTCTGGACTCCCTTTTCTTACATCTCCCATCCTTTTGCGCCACATGATGTAAATGTTTGATGGCCGACCGAGGCGTATGGCCACTCTGTTTTGCACTTGCACAAAAAGCACATTAAGAAGAGTGAGGGGAAAGTAGGAGAGCACCATGGGAATAGACAGAGTAGAGAAAATATAGAGTGGAAAAAAAAACACCTAACATCTTGAATTACCATTAGTCTTATAAGTTAATATATGTGTCCAGCTGAATAACTCCTCCATTAAAGAGCATCACACATTATCTGTGAGATGTTCTTTTTTTTTTTTTTAACACATACTGATGCATTTATTTTATTTTTTATTTGGCCACAACAGCCAACTTTGCGCTCACTTTCACTGTAGATTATGCTCGCCTTAAAACAAAAAAAACGCAAACACTGTTATTTTGGAGGGGGAAGAACAGATACAGGATAGGGTTAAAGGACAGATAAGAAGATGGAGGTCAGGAAAGGCACATAGATAAACAGAGCCAATTTACCACAGTGGAGTGAACCGTGGCGAAAACAAATAGAGGTTGCTCCATGCAGAGGGTTATTTATCTTAGCTTAAATGTCAGACGAAATAACCATCTAGAAACAGTATTCCATCCAGCTCTTTGTCTGTTATTGATTTGTTTCTTTCGCCGTCGACCCAAAAAATCAACTTTACATGAACGTCGAGGAAAGCCTGACGCGCTTGTTGCCAGCTGCTCACTTCAGCAGGAGAGCCAAAAGAAAAATTATATTATTACAGGATAAATGTCACAAACTACTTAAAATATTATTAATAAAAAAGACAAAGAATACCCTCTTCTTTGTCCTCAAGAGCCCAAGTCTTTCCAAACCACCCACCACGTCTTTTTTGTTTTTTTGTTTTTCTATCACTCTTGCTTTGTGAATGTGTTGCTCTTATGTAATGTCCTGCAACTCCTGTGTCCTGTGGGAATGTTAGACACTGTGTCATATATTGTCCACAGGCACATTTTATGATAAGGGTTCTCTCCTTGGAGTGTATCCAGTACAAAGAGAACGTACAAATAATATTGTCAGAGACTTTCTGACCTAAAGTAACAATAACAGCCAAACAGCAGACAGGCAGTGTTAAAGTTAACTGAGAGAGTCACGAAGGGTGGGTAAAGATATTGGTGTTTACTAGATCCATACCCTGGGCATCTGTGACTGTGTGTACATGAGATCAAATACCCTGTGAAGGAGCTTGGACCACTGCTGCACAATGAGGTATTACACATCTTTAAGTCTAATACCATTGGATGTTGGTTCCATGGCCGCCTTCGACTTACACGGAACTTCTTTCAAGTTTTTTCCAGGAGTTACTCTGGTCTGATTTGTCTGAAGAGTTTCCATTTCTATGTGAAATATTGTTGAAGTATAAGATGTTAGTGCAAATAGGAGGCTATGATGTCTGCTGTGTCCAGCTTTGACTCAAATACGTGATTAACATTCACTCAGTAGTTGAATATGATTTTCTGAGCTTCTGTTTATTGAATAAAACAAGTTTTCTTCTTGACAGAGCGCTCAACTCTATATTAGAGGTCGACTGATATGGGTTTTTCTAAGGCTGATGTCGATTTTTAAAAATTTGGTTATCTACAGCCGATTTTTGAGGCCGATATTTAAGGCTGATTTTTTTTTTTTTTTAAAGTACGTTGACCGTAAAATACAATTGAAACACTCAGATAATTAAGATTTTTATGCAGCAATATAAATGAAATTATTAACATACATACACATAGTACTCCTTTAGCATTTATTGAACTTAAAATGCTGCCCACACAGGTGCCTGATCAAATATCTTATAGCATTTTATTACTTATCAAATATCGGCTTTCGAAAAAAAATTAAAGCCAATTGCCGATATTGAAAAAAATCTAAATATCAGCCCAATATATCGGTCTACTTCTACTTTATATGGTGCACAAGTTCCACTAATAAGACTATTAATTGACTTTGTTGCACAAATGTTTGAAGTTTCGCATTTTTAGTATTACTGTGAAGGTTTTGCCCCCTGCAATCACCAAGCTCAGCCCTTTTGCCTGAATACAGTCACTTCTGCTGATGGTCAAAACACAGACTCCTGGCTTTAAAACAGCATTCCAGAATCCATTGAATTTCCCCACAAATTTCCACTTCCTATACACCGTCTATGGACTTTTCACTGTTGTAATTAAGAATAAGTATGGCTTTTTGTGTTTCTATGCATGTTAAAATGGTAAATAGTTTTGATGATGAATATTTTGATCATTTTAGGAAACAATTTTGAAAACATCTTCATGCCTATTTTTAACACTGGCAGAGAAATGAAGACCTATACAATATATTCTGTGCTATTTTTATCGTCCTCTCTAGCATCAAGTCAATATAAAGGTAATTTAAAGGCGGAATAATCTCAGATTCTTCCACTGCTCTGCAACTTCGTCATCATTTTGCACGTTTCTCTCCAACAGCGGCTGTGAGAATTGTGGAGAATTTCTTTTTTTCCTTTTGGCAAACGGTTGTTAACAAGAACACCAGGCCTTGTGAAATCACAGGAAAACTCAGTCATGTTTGCTGTGAATCTAGATTCAGGCTACCTCCTCTCCTCATTTTATAATTCCTCTCCTTATTCTCCTCCTCCTCCTCCTCCTCCTGCTTCTTCATTCTCCAAACCTGCATGACTCGGCTGAGCACCCTCCATCTCCTGCTCCTGTCTCCCTGCACCGAATCAGCTGAGCAGAAAGCTAACTATTCCGGATGGCTGAAGGACTACGATGGCTCATTGTTGTCTATGTGTGAAAGCCTTTGTGCATGTTAACATGTCTGTATGTGATTATCTTGGCCGGGAATTGGATTCAAGCCCTGAATGTCCGTGGAAAGTCATGCTTGACATATTTCACTCCATTTTACATGTCACCAGAGCGACTACCGCGAGGCTCATTAAAGTCTTGCTCAAATTAATTCAGTAACTGCTTGGTAATTATATCATTGCACTGGTTTTTCTACAAGCAAAAGAGAGAATTACCTCCTAATAAAGCAAAAGACAGAAGCCATAAACATTAACCAGCCAATGAGATATTGAAAACAAACAACTCTACAATGATGCATGGTACATAAGCAGCTTGACGACTTCATTAACTCCATCAGTCTTGGCCTTAACATGGATGCGGGGCTAAAGGGCTGAGGGCGAAGTAAGCCCTCGGTCTCCTGGGAAATCCTGGCTGTTGCTTAAAGCTACTGTAAGGAACATACTGCACCATGTACTTAGACTGCTGTCAGTTTCAATTTAACCACTGAGGTGTATTGCTTGTCATGGCCTCCTTGAACTACGCTGTAGACACAAAAGCAGCAGTGCATTTTAATGCTTTTCCCCCCAGTGCATTGGGAATAATAAAATGTAAATTCTATATTCTTCCTTTTCCACTTGTTTCCCCATAAATTGTTAGACTGCTATTTTTCATTTTGCAACTATACTGAAAAATGGGGATCTGTTGAAAGAAAGGCAAACTTCAACTCTATAGCGATGCTTGTGAATTCATACATCTCTGTTCTTTAACTATAGGCTATATAAATTGTGTGATTTTTTTTTCCATACACATTTCAAGTGCTTGGTAATAACAAACATCAGAATATACAGTCTGCAGCAACAAACAGTCATAAATTGCTTTAATTCTCAGGAAGAACTGGCCTTTTAAAAAAGCTTTTAATGATGACGCCACAATTTTCAGTGACCTTAAGGTTCCCTTTTTTCCTCCATAAAAGAATTCAGAGATTGTTAATGCCAAACTCTAAACACACTCAACATAACACAAATAAACTGTCATGTAAGCAGGAACATGTCATTGAGGAGTTGGTTTATGTAGCCATGCAAACGCATTCACCAGACGATCGCTTTGTTAAACTCATTGCATTACTGCTTGTTTTTGTGTCAGCAAAACTGTGGCGACATTTTAACATTATGAAATAAGAAAAAATGCAATAGTCATTTTTGCATGCTTATTCTAAGTTTGATACAACTTGGTCAGCTTAAGCTATAGTTTTTCTTCAAAGAATTGCACACATACAATTGCACAAATACATTGCACAGCATAACAATCAGAAAATGACAGGCTTAATGATTGGAGTTGGAGTCTCTCATGACAGCAGCATAAATGTATTCGGCACAATATCAAGCCCATTTTTGTAAGATCTACGCTAATACATCAATGTTGAAAGTCATTGTTGCACACCAATTATACAGTGTGTATTGGAATGATTTCGCCTCGTGAATCAGCGTTTTCTTCCATCGCAGAGCTGCAGGCCTTTGTCCCAGGGTCTCTGCTAAACATGTGGCCTTTAGCACCAGCATTCAGGAAACATCGGAAAACCCATTTGTCTTCATTATATCCCATGCTCATCCCCTTTCCTCCTCCTCATCGGCCTCCTCGTTCCACGACCCCTCCCCCATCTCTCCCTCGCAATCTTGCCTCCAATGATAGTGTGGCATCTGTAATGACATTTCGGATGCTGCAGAGGCCATGTCTCTATTTTTCGGCATCGTTTAAACATGTCATTTACACATGAAATTCTCACCCCTTTGCACGTCTGATATCATGTCAATGCTGATCCACTGGAAACCGTTAAAACAAGGCTGCTTTGAGTCCAGCCTCCTCTCTTAATTGTTGACAACCTCGTTTAATTTATCTTTTGTTAGAGCGTTCATTTGAGCTGGAATCGATTTTCCTGTCAGAGATGCATGACATTCCCTGCTAGCATCCAGGAGGAAAAAACAGCAGGAGAAAATGAAACCACGAAGAACGAGCGCAGATGCCATTTCAGTTTGTTAAAGAAGGGGGTTATGGGAGTATGGATGGGCCATGCATCTAGTCACTCTGCTTTTTAGGGCAGCTACAACTGTGAATTTTGTCATTAACATATTACTCAGTGTGAGATTGAGCGAGCATATGTGTGAATGCGGTCTGGATGCATACTTTCATGCTTCTCAGTGAGAATACAGCTGTGCCATTAACCTATTACTCATGATGGTGTGTGTGTGTGTGTGCTTTTCTGTGTGTCGCTGAAGTACCAGCTGTATATTCTCTCCAGTGCATTTAGAGAAGCACAAGCGTTCATTAATAACAAGAGCTCTAAAGCAGCATTTGCTAAGCTAAACCAAACACAACAGTGCATTTCCTCTCTGCCTCCTCTGCCTCTGTCTGCTCTGAGAAAGAAATAGCAATTATTCCGTACTTGATTGCTGTCTGTCATGCTGACTGAAAGTAATTGTTTCAGCAATCATTTTTTTAAGCTGGCATGTGCAGCGACGCAGAAGGGAGGCGAAGGCACGCTGTGCTTTATTTTAAGAAGACTAGCCACAGCGCCAGTCAATATATGAGGTTAATCTAAAGTTGTAGGTGAGCATGAATTAACAGAGACAGAGCATTTGTCATTACATCGACTCAGTTACCCAAAGAACTGCTAAAAAAATGATGCAAGCTCAGGCAAGCAAGTCTGAGTAGCCTTGCATCAGCCTTATGTAATAACATTTACTTAATACATCAAGTTCTTCTAAGATGCAATTGTGTCTTCCATGTTCATTGTGGCATACACTCATGGCCACTTTATTAGGTATGCCCTATAAACGCCGGTTATACCTAATAAAGTGGCAGTGACTGTACAGTATATGCTGCGGCCTCAAGGTTCAGCATGTTGCCTTTTCAGAGTTGTTCCTCTGCATATGTCAGTTGTAACCGGTGGTTATTTGACTGAATCTTGCCTTTCTATCAGCTCCAACCAGTCTGGATGTTCTCCTCTGACCTCTCACCCAGAGAATTACTATTCACTGGATATTTATGTAAACCCTGGAGATGGTTGTCTATGAAACTCCCTGTTTCATTTCGGCAAGTTCTGAAATGTTCCGACCAACAGCCATGCCACATTCAAAGCCACTTAAATCACCTTTGCTCCCCATTCTGATGTTCAGCTTGACCTTCAGTAGATCATCTTAATCATGTCTACATTCCAAAATAGTTGCAGATGCTGCCACGTGATTGCTCTATGAGTGAAGTTGAACAGATGTACCTAAAAAAATGGCCAGTGTTTGTATGCTGTGCAGTACAAAACTTTGTGTACACTTGAGTTTGGAGCTGCGGTAAAAGCTTGCCTTGCTGAAAAACTGAAATGCTGAGGTCAACTGAATCCCTATTATCTTATTTTAATTCTAATAAAGTATTCTGGGCAGTGACTAATTGCTTCTCTTGGATCACAGATATCTGCACTGCACTTTATTTCCAATTATGGAAGTTGTTGTAACATAATTTTAAAAATTTGCACCATTCCTCATTTTCTTGGTCACAGATTAACTGATTTCTATGTAGAGGACTCGGACCAAACACTGATATTTATGGTCCCAAATTGCCCATTGTCTGTCTTATGAGTCATCCTCTGCAGCTGCCACACTGGCTACCATTAGTTTAGAAAATAATCTGCTAACACTAAAAGGTTAACTTGCTTTATTTTCCCCAAAATTTGTTCTACATTTTACTCATCCTAACATGCAGCATTTACGTAGCATAAACGTTAGCAGTTAGCATTAGCGCATAGCATACATTAGGAGCAGTGAGCTACAGTACAAATCCATATCTTCATCAGCACCAACAGGAGAATTAACCCCTGTGTATCTGTGTTTAATGGCGGGGAAACCGGAGCACCTGAAGGAAACTCTTGTGGTACTGAGAGAACAGGAACAGTCAACACGGAGGCGAAAGTGCTAACCACGACACCACCGTACACCGCCCATTATCAAGTGTCTCCAAGTACAACTCAGATAGCACATGAGAATACATACATATTACACATAGCACCTTTAAATCATCAAATATAAACTTGTGTTCTTCTGAAAATTAAACCGTGACTAGACTGATGGAGTAAAAATTTGGAATAAAATGATGCCTCCCAGTTCACAGAGCTGCACAAGATTGGGAGATGAATCATTCAGATTCAGCCAACGTGGTTCCTGTTGACTGTCTGGCTCCAAACCTCAGTCTGAATCACAGTCTTATGGCACAGTAAGATCCTCTGTGGAGCGTTCTGATAAACAACATAATGCATACACATCAATATACTGTCACCTTTTTGTCATCCTGATTGCTGTTGTCATCTTCTCTCTCTCTCGTTGTCATTATCGTCATTGGTTGTTCTCCTTCACTAGCCTTAGAAAGTGTGTATGTTTCGACTGCAGAGTGTGGGACTTGTACAATATGTCCATCTGAGTCTGTGTGTGTGTTCGTCCCTTGCCTCCTTGGCTTACTGTCACCATCGGCCTATGGGGAAACCACCACCCACACACTCTCTGATATGCAGTGTTAAAGTCTGTGTGTGTGTGTTTGTGTGTGTGTGTGTGTGTGCATGCGAGTTGATGCGAATAAAATTGGACTTGTAGAGCGGCTGAATGGTTTAGCGTTAGTTTGTGCTCAGGGATAAAAGGATTTGTGTGCATTGTTTGTGTGTATCTGTGTCCGAGTGTGTGTGAGAGGGACACCGTAACCCAGAGGAGGTTATATGAGGGAAAGTTTTCACATTATTATCTGGTTGGTTGAGGTGAAATTGAGCAAACTGGGATGTAGCTACGAATGTTTGGCGATTAGTTATCATGTTCATTTATCTAGTATAGGTATCTCCTACTACTTTAACTGTTGCATGTTAATTTACTAACCAATGCTACCTTTACTGTGAATGTACTGCACATAAACAATGAATTATTGCTACAAAGTTAATTAAAAATAACTTGGGGACCATTAATTCCATCAATATATCAAAATAATTCCAGTAAAATAGAGTTTCTAAGCTTTTCATAGGCTTTTTTTGGACGTTCAGAGGCTCTGTATTGAAAGTAGAAAGGCTGTTATTTGCTGCAACATTGATTCACCAGTAAAACCCATGTAGTTTGACAAATCACAGTGGTTGTAGATGTCGATGCTTGTTTTTATGTTCACTTGAAGATAGTTCAGTTCACTTTTTCTTTAGTTTTCTTTGTTTTTACATAATAATCTGTGACTTCACCATTACAATTTCAAATCAAATCAAACTTTATTTATATAGTGCCAAATCATAATTATCTTGTGACACTTTACATGTAGGGTGTGGTCGAAACCAGACTCTCAAGCCAATTTACAGAAAGTCAACAGAATTTCGGAGCTGTTGTGAAAATCTACATGATCTTTAAGTTAAATAGAAAGGAAAATACCTGGTTTTCAATGAAAAACCCAAAATTCAGAGGATAATATTGTAATAAATTGTGATAAATAAGTTGTGTCACCACCAAAATAGGTCTTTGTGGGTTAAGCGGCTTTAAAACTGTTGTTGAAGGGCATAAATACAGTTTGACCGCAACTAAACTTGTTCATAAGTACTTCTATCAGACATTTACACACCATGAATGACTGCATAAGTCTTATTCTCTTTAATGGTTCAATACAGAAACTTCCTGCATGTTTGTACAGTAATGTGAATTTGTATCTGAGCTGCTCATTTGTTGTCGTAGCGACACTAACATCCATGTCACTTCCATCCATGATAACAGCTGTAATACATTCTCTGTGTAGTGGATCCGGGATGGATCATCCACAAAAATCCTAATGCTTGTTCCTCAGTTCTCATCGCTTTCCTTCTGCTCTTCTACACCTACAAAACCGTTCAACACTAGTCACTGTTGTGAAAAAAAAACAAAACAACCAGCTTCCAGCATACGCATCATACAGGTTGAGCCTTTAAGCCTGTTTTTAAGCAAACTCAACAAATCAGAAGCAGCAGGGGTTGAAACTCTGATCTTAATCTCTCTCTAAATAATAGATGCGACACTTTTTCTGTCTTTGATTAAATGATTAATTATTGCTTTAACAGAGCTGCTGTGAACATGGCTCCCTTCACTTTTTTCCATCAGGATGTAGCTCTAGCTCACAACCTGCCAAAGGCTCAGGTTCAACTTTAGGGTGACACGGGGCCCTGGTGCTCGTACACTGGTACCCTACAGAACCCTAACCCTTTGACAAGGTCATCAGAGTAGACCCTGATGGCTGATACATATAAACTATATGGACAAAAATATTGGGACACATTATGGCTACAGCTTGTAATATGGCCTTTTCATGCTGATTTGAGGTATAAAAATCAGTATTTTCTTAAAGTTTAATAGGAGATGTGAAGAAAGTAGATGGTTAGTTGTGGTACAAAATTATTATTTAATCAGAGCATGAAAAATATTTTAGAAATTTAAAGGGTAGAACATTTAAAATCACAGTCATGGATAAAAAAAAAATCAATGTTGAGAGAAATTAAGTAAAAATCATCTGAGGCATTTTGGAAAGAAAGATAGTAATTTAAACCAAACTAACCAATACAATGGTATTTATCCCAATATAAAACTATATTATGACATTCGTCATTATTGTTTTGTAGCCCAGACCCCTGTTAGAAAAGAAACACCTGAAAGCAACACGTCCCAATACTTTTGTCCATATAGCGTATATGTGAATGTGTCCTGTCAGAAACTTAGGGTTGAATGCAGTCACACTGACAAATATGACTCATCTAACTATGTATCAACACAGCAACAACATTGGGGCTTATGTACATGTAATACTTTTCTCTAGCGGGATGTGCAGACGAGAAAGAAAACTGTATTGTATAGTTTGACAATCAAAGAGTATAACCGGAGCTGTCATGTACATCCTGCTGCGCTGCATGTCCTGTATGTTTCTGACTCCAAAGTATTGTTCATAAAGCGAGAAGTGGTCAACATTGTTTGCTTGGGGTAACGTTCAGCTGTTGTGTCGTTCCGTCTCTGTGTCAGAATGTGTGGTTTAACTCCTGTATGAGGCTGATGCAGGTTTACCTATGCAGAACAATGTGAAGGAGTCACAGAAGCATGTGGATCAGAGAACTGCATGTGTTGACGTGGCTGCGGCCCAGAGAAGTACCGCGTTGTTGATCATGTGTGATAGAAGATGTGTCGTGTTGCGATCGTAGGCAGTGCTCTGTCGGTGTTAATCCTGAATAAGACCGTACTTTCAACAGCTAGTACTCCATGCTAAAAACCTATGATTGGAAACTTGGATCGTACTCATGTGGAGCGGTGGAGGG
>JAPQRQ010000019.1:5658360-5670229 GCA_037367365.1 Apogon talboti | reverse complement strand
AATAATACTGACTTCAACTGAATGTGTGTATTAATACTGACTTCAACTGAATGTGTGTAATAATACTGACTTCAACTTAATGTGTGTATTAATACTGACTTCAACTGAATGTGTGTAATAATACTGACTTAAATGTGTGTTTTCACTGTGGTAACTATGATGAATAAATTGTGATGTTTGTCTTAAAAAGAACATACACCCCCTGTAAATATTTGTTAAATACTGACTTTGACTATATGCTGCTGTATGGGTCACAGACACAACAATAATGTACTGTATTTGTGTCCTTATACTGTAGTCAAATGAAATATGTTCACATTTGAGAATAACCTTATACATTACTTCTATACATTCCTTTTTTGAGGGTTTAGCCTAAAATGTACGGTTTTAATCCATTTTGAGAAAAATAAATGTCAGTGTGGCCTAGGTGTAAAAAAGTGAAGTGCTTAAAAAAGTGATGGATTTAAAACAGGCATAACTGGTGCAGAATTAGTTGCTTAACTTGCCAACATTATCTTACTATTTCAGTGGAAATTATACGACCGAGAATTCCTCACAAAATTCATTTAAAGTTGGAACTGTGATAAACAGATACTCCCTTATTTCTAAATTGTTTATTTTCTTTCTTTTTTTAGCGTGTGTTAAAAGTGAATCAGTCTGATACAGTATTCTATAACATTAATCAGTATAAAATTTATACATGTTTTCCAGGAAATACTAATCTGTTGAAAACAGTGGAATTAAGGAGATGGATTCAGGGGGTAACACCCCAACTGTGAGAGGGCTACAAGGGTTAAAGGTCACAGGGGTTAGGGGTCGTTAAGGGCATCTGTGGGCGCAGAGTCTGAACAATAGGGAAGGAGAAAATCCAGCTTTTATTTGGATGATTTTAGTGTTTTTGTTGATGAAGAGAGAGAAATGTTGGATGGTTAGATGATGTGTGTGACTGATCATCTGCTACGTCTGTGTGTGTGTGTGTGTGTGTGTGTGTGTGTGTGTGTGTGTGTGTGTGTGTGTGTGTGTGTGTGTGTGTGTGTGAAATAACCAAGACCTGAGGGTCACACCAAGCATGTGGCCAGTGTTTATCCATGCTGGGATGTTGGCTGTGAAATCCTGGCTCCACATTCACATCCCAAAGTCAGTTTTCACCTCTCTCGCTGACTCTTTCTTCCTGTTGCACCCAGTCATGGATACTGACTGACCATTGGCGTGTTAATTCTGTCCTCTCAGATTTGTTAATGTCCCACTTCCTATTGACTCATCCTAAGCTGTGTACAGACTGTTTGTTTGGTCTGATATTCATGTTTCAGTCACTGAATTTAATTCTACCTCTGACTGTGTGTCTAACATAAAGCCTTATGCGTCTCAACAATGCCCGGGTATTGAACTACAGGACTTTTATGGTACTAAGTTAGATCAAGTATCTGTCAACTATCAAATACTGAAAAAATACCTTATATTGTTGAGCACCATCTGATACTAAATTTCAGTTCCATCCGTGTACCACCTTACAAATGGGTTTTATACTTTTTTTTTAGCAATATTATGTGAAGATCCAGCCTCAAGTTGAGATCCATGGGTTTATTAATCTGTGTTGCTAAACTTCCTGATCAGTGTATATAAAATGCAAATGAACTGAAATATAAAGCAAAGCATTTGTACTGTAAAAGTGTATTGTGCTTTTCTCTTTCTTAAAATGAGAAATTGGAAACCTAGGCATCAGTATTGGTACAAGTGAGTAATTTTCAATAATATACAGCCTTAATCCCATCAAAATCCAAGAGGTCAAAGACTCCTCAGAGAACAAGTAAACCAGTTTATTAAGATTTAGCTCATGGGAGCAGTTGACGTAATGCAAGTTTAAAGACAAAAAAAAAAAAACGTTGTTTAAGACTTTCTGGACACAAGAAAAGTACATGAGAGGGGAAAAAAAATCTGTTTTTTAGCTGAACTCTGCTCTTTGTGTTCTTTGTAACAGTTGATAGTGTTTATTTCTCCACCTTCCGTCTCTCTCCTCCTTCTCCCTCCATCACCTTCATCTCATGATTAAAGCTCAGCTTGGCTTCAGTCCATTCCCGTTCATTAGCCCTTCTCTCCAGCAGGGCTTGTTTAGTTAGTGTCACATTGATTTATATACACCCCAACTATGAGAGGTCTTTTCATGTAGTGGTCTGACTTCTGTAATGACCCTGATGGCCGATCCAGAACTTAAAGGCCTAGAAGGGTTACTTCCATTCAGCGACAAACATTTATGCTAAGTTTTTTATTTAATACTGAAGTGAAACACAGTAGATATAACATATTTACATGCAATGCAACTTTTACCCCTTATGGAAAAGGGAAAAAAGGTCTTTGTCTCTAACATTAAAGGTTTTCCATTTTTTGTGTAGTTTCTGTGACTCTATATGTTTGTCTCCATGCATTATCTGCTAATTAAACACTTCTGTTTGCACATACTTGTTATGTCACAGCCGAGCAGACATTCAGCTGAG
This sequence comes from Apogon talboti, assembly GCA_037367365.1. Classification (NCBI taxonomy): domain Eukaryota; kingdom Metazoa; phylum Chordata; class Actinopteri; order Kurtiformes; family Apogonidae; genus Apogon; species Apogon talboti. The sequence continues at coordinate 5,667,737 of JAPQRQ010000019.1, read as the reverse complement.
AACATGTGAATAATTATGGTATTTTTAGCCATGCATCCATTTATTTTCTCTGCAAAGAGTGTGTGTATTATTGAAATGCTTTGATGGAAATGACCTTTGTGCTGGTCAGAGGACTGTCATTGTACATTTTACAGCCACAAAGCCAGACTTTTTCACAAAGCAGCCGAAACACGGCGGACTCCGCTTTGAAAATAGCACACACTTCTATTCACTCCATTCATTTCACACTTAAAGACTTATGCCGTCACCCATTTACAGTTGTTCTGTTATAGCCTCCTACCAATTACATTAACTGTAGCTGCAAGATTAGCCAGTACAATGTGCGTTATTGACTTTTTGGAGAATATAATTGCAGTATCGGCAGTTTGCAAATAATTTGACTTCAGTACAATGATCACATTCAGACTGTCCTGAGCCAATTTTCCAATATTTATCACTCATCAGCCACGAGTCTAGGTTCCTAAAAGGAAATCTGGCAGATGAAATCCGAGTAGCTGATAATAGCGGCAGGATAGTTGGCAGCATTTCACACATTCATAAGACTGGTTAATCAGAAATGCATCCAGGAAAGACACAAAGATGAATGGTGTGCTCTGTCTGAGCCTTTTCTTTATTCACTACTGTTAGCACAATTTAATTCTTGTGGGGGGGAAAATAAATAAATAAATCAACCTTTCTCTGGCTCAAAGGGAATAGCAACACTCAGTGTCTGACCACATAAAAAAACAACACAAAGTTTAGAATCACAATTGTGACAAGAAACAACCAATGGATTTCCTACTTGTGAAGTTAAAATGCAATATTAGACTAAATATAACTGATTATTATTATTAATATCTGGGTTTACTGGATATTTTAATTACAATATACATTTCTAACTTGCAGTAAACAATACCTCCTTAACTCTAAAAATTCAAGTATTGTTTTTTTAAAGGATAGTACACGTTGGCAAGATCGTTCGCAATACAAGATTCAGTCAGATTGTCCATCACAACGTCTGTGTTTTAATATCCTGTTCATACAAGCAGGAGAAGACTAATTATGAGCTAAAAAGTAGATTTATGTACCCACACTGGGGGATAATGTTGAGTAATAACATTACTATTACACATTTATAAGATCATAGTGGTAGGGTTGTGTATCAGCCTTTATTGTCCAAATATTAGATGCTTTGAGGTGAATATACGTGGCTTTACTGTTATATCAAATGATGATCAACAACAATGTCTCACAAATGTTCTGGGCTTAATGCTTACTCGACTAACACCGACGAGACACTAAACTTAAATTGCGGCAGATCTGAGAGGTCATTTAGAGTGACACTAAAAGTGCTGGAACTGTTAGGAGACACTGTGATGATTTGATGTAATAGTAAAAACGACAATGAAGGAAGAAGTATGTGATCAGCTACTTCAGTAAAGGTACAAATGGACACGAAAATATAATGTACTATGAGTAACAGTAGTGCATTTCAGGCTTATTTCATTACATTTGTTCTTCTTAGACCCAGGAAAGAAAGGTTTCAGCTTCTTCAGATACATATTTTATTTTATTTTATTTTATCCTTTGTGTTAGATGGTGTGTTTTTTTAGTAAAGCTGTGGAACTGGTGTCCCCTGCAATGGACAAAAATGCATTTCCATGTCTCAGGGGGATATACTAGGTATAATTAATTAAATGCACCTAATGAATCAAAAGTCAAAGTGTTCATTGTGCAGAAAATGGTCCCCAGGTAAAAACATTTAATTACATTTCACCACGGTCAGTAAAGTAATGGTTTTAGGATACGATTAGGTCTATTGTGTAGTTGTGTATGTGGAAACAATAACTTGATTTGGGAGCTTTGCAATCAAGATCAACAGAGGTTCACATGGCAGGACTTGACACTTGTTTGACCTGATCATTTGTTTTAGCAGGAACTTCACTCGACTTGCTTGATTTTCACCACAAAAATGTAGGACTTACTTGTATATATGTGACTTAGCCACGCCTCTGATGGTCAATGCCCTTATCGGTGGTTTCACAACACTATAAACTGTTATTATTATGAAATAGATGCTCTTGTACCACTTTGACTGGATGTGTGGATGCTGTGAAGGGAGTCTTTCTGTCCGCCGTGGGTCGCCTGATGGAAACATCATAACTCTGTGGCGTGTGGGAGAGGTGTCATATAGGAAAGCATTTCAGGAGAAAGGTGAACTCTGTGGAAACGTACACACAGCAACACAAGCGCATAAACAGAGTCATATAGAGCTGTAGTCCACAAATACACACCACAAGCCTACACAGACTGATGTTAAGAAGGAAAATATAGAGATTAGGGAAGTATATTTAGAGCTTCATGGAGACGTTAATGAGGGAAACATACCAGAGGAGCAGTGAAGTATCTTGTGCAAACACACATTCACACACCTTAGTTTTAATTGCCTTGACAAATGGCTGCTGGATGGAATAATGTTTCACATCACATGGCCCAGAAAATTCTAAACATTTCATGTGTATAATTTGTTTTCCCTAATTTTTTCCTAGTTTAGTTTGTGGCTAGTTTTCAGACTCTTTCCCTAAATGAGATAGAAACTAGTACTTACCTTATGGGCCATCAAAAAACTAAGATGAATTATGATTAAACTGTATTAACCCATGAAGACCCACCATCCCCTGATCTAAAATGTTTAATAACTGTTGATCCACTAATCCTATCAATCCATGTAAATAATTGGTGTAAAATACAGTTTGTCATCTTCTCATGGACATCAGATATGATCCATTTACATGTTCAGAGGCTCCGTAGTTACCACGGAAACACTGTCATCTTCTACAACATTGATTCACATGTAAAACCCATGGAGTTGGATCAATGACAGAAGTTGTAGATGCGTGTTTTTATGTACAGTCATTGACATATTTGCTGAAAAAGTCAGTTTTATTTTACTTCTGTTGTAAAATAATAACCTTTGAATTTCCTCTGAGTTTTCATGAACATCTACATGATCAGTAAATTAAATATAGGGAAAAATACCTGATTTACACTGAAAACTGCAAAATTCAAAGGATAATATTGTTACAAATTGTGATAAACCATTTAAGAAAGGTTAAATAGAGAGAAAAAATCATTTGGGAACTGCCACAAAAGTAGCCCTGGGTCTTTATGGGTTAAATTATGCATCATCAGCTTATAACGCAGTTATATTTCAAATCATAATTGGAGAGTTTATGTTATCATTATCCTAAATACGTACATAATCATATGTTAGTCATCATATCATGGTTTAGAATATGGACTCCTCAGTCTTTTGAGGTTGAATCAGGATGTCACCTCTTATAAAATGTAGGTGAGTCACACCCAAAGTGTAAGTTTTCAGTGAGTTTTCTCTGATTTCTGGAGGCCTAGTCAATTTGTGTTTGGTGTTCGTCCTCAGTGCTCCCCTCAGTTATCAAGACTTTTATAAAACTCTAAAGCTCCTGTGTAAATCAGACTAAGTGCACATCAGAGTTCAGAGGTGGACCCGCAGTAAAACAATGCATTACACAAGCTCTGCAGGTTAATATGGACTAAAGATAGACACTTTAGTGTGGACAGACACCAGTGAATCACTATAAACAGACTCAGTATCTCATTAGCCTAGCACCCTCTGTTAGCGCCATGAATGCTACAAACCCATAAGTTAATGCAACGTGCTGTAAAATACTATAATTACAGTGATAAACGGACAATTTAAAACAAATATTAGCCGAGTGGGTAAGTTTTGAGGGCGTTCTTATTTATTTTTTTCAGGCCAAAATCTTTATGTCCTCTCTGAAAAGCAAATCATTTACCAAATCACGCTCAATCACCATCCAAGGTTATCAGATCTCCAGCCCTGTTTTGGATGCATGTATATTAATAAAATGTGCCGAAAGGTTGAAATGGAGACAACCGTGCTGAACTGCTGGGGGAAGTTACGTAGCAAGAGCAAATGCTGAGAGCAGCAGTGGTTGCCAGGCACAATCAGCCCAAAATAGAAAAAGAAACAGGAAACTTGCAACTAATTCCAAAGTGTTATCAGCCGCACATTAAAAAAAAAAGCTTAGAATATTAATATTAGCAGAAATATTTGGAGCTTCCCAGCCACGTTGGTGTGAGAATGTAGAAAATAAGATTATAACGAGCCAAAATAGGTGGATCTGAGCCCTAAAGGTCCAGTTCTGTACTGGTGTCCATGCTCAGACAAGTTTATTGATGCGTTTTCCTGCATTGGGTCCGGTAAGCTGTTTTTGCAACACATTCTGGAACTGATTTTTTTTGCATTTTACAACAAGTGTCGGAGAAGATATTCCACAACTTTTCAGTCCATTTATTGACAAAACAAAGAGTAAAAAGTCCAAACAGTATTGGACTTGAATCAACCTGCAGTGACAGAACAGATCTCATGACAGTTGTATTTAACTGCAGTTTCACTTGTTCAAGTTTTCCACTGTCTTTTCAGCCTGTAAAGTATTTATGAGCAGTAGTTGTATTGCAGTAGTTGAACCGAAGCCTTAATATCATACACAGGAACATTCCCGGTGACTTTACATTAGTCATATAATTGCAGCTTGAACGACGACATAATTACTAAAGCGTTGGTGGAGAGAGAGCTGTCTAAATGTCAATCAGACAATGACATCAACCATTATACCTTGCACAATATATTATCATGAGCATATAAAAGAATGGTATGTTAAAGTTAAATGCACTCCATTTCACTTCTGATGTTTAGCTGCTGATTAGCTGTTGAGTCATTAGCATTTTAGATAGTGTAAGGAATACATTCTTGTGTTTTGTTTTGTTTTTGTGACGCTATGGTCTGATAATGGATTAATTGTACTGTACTCTGTAGCAGACCCAGCTGTTTTGTATTTTCCTCTTTACTCCTGTCATTTCGGCTTTGTTTTCAGACCCACTAGCTCATTGACTGCGAGTCCTCCAGGAGTCCTCCCACTCTTTGTTTCCTCTCTCATATGTAACCTTTCAGATTATTCCAGGAGGCACCCAGCTCTGAGCCAATGAGCCTGGCATTTGAAGGTCAGTCTCGCAGAAACACTGTAGGACCACGTAAGGCTGATCAGACTACAGAGCAGAGGGCAATACAAATTAACACGTTGACAAACACACAGTGACATGTTCCTCAATGATAAAGGATAAAGTACCACAATAACATTGGTCAGTGAGGTTAACACTTCTAATATTCCCTTAAAAGTTCAATATGTAAGGTTTTCCTTTTTCCAGTGTGCTTCACACAAATTATTTTGTTGGAGTCTGATTTGTGCAGTAAGCCGATTTGATGTTAGCTAACTCCAGTACTCAGCTCACAACTCTCTCTGTTGCCCAGATCCATCACAACAACCTCATGAGGATTTTTTTTCTTTTTTCTTATGTGAACATACTTATACTCATTCCCAGTCCTTCAATGCATCTTCTGCTCCTATACACTGCTAATGTTAGGAAAGAATTGCACTTGGCTACTGTCACAAAATGTCTAGTTCCAAGGCCCAAGGAATTCAGCTCCAAATGCAGATGGATCTTGAAAGTGTAATACCACTGATGGCCACTGGGGTTGACTCCAAAAAGCCCTGACTCCTTTACTGTTGCATTGAATATTACTCACAAAATGCTAAGTTGATCATATATACCAGGTGTCGTACTGGTCTAAGTGACCTGGTGGATCATCTTTAAAATTTTCTCCTGGTCAAATAGGAGCTGCTGTGTCTTGTCTCCTGTGTCTTGTCATTTTTTCTCTGACGGATATCTCCACTGTTGTTAGCAGTTCCACTAACACAACTGTAAAATATGGACGGTGCTTAATGACATATTACTCCTTTACAGAGTCAGTAAACATTAACTGGCCCATGACTAGTTGCAGACCGCTCTGACCCCCCCTAGCTCCGCCCCTTTTGTCCAAATATAGTCTCTTCCAGCTTCAGAAAGACATGCTGAAGACTTGAAAATGACAGTTTGGAAACCAAGGGGGGACAGACTATTCCCCCCCAAGACAAACTTCACACAAGCACAGGAGCATGTGTAGATGTTCCATATTATTTAGTAAATTAAGCCACTGATGGCATTTAACTGAAGGCAAAATCAAGATATACATTTTAGCTCATTGTCATTAGTGTGTTTGTGAAATAACTTATCCATTTGGAGCTCTAGACACGAGACAGACACTCTGGAAAGTCCAGTGTCCAAAGAAACGAAAAGCTGTTTTGGAGACAAACATGGCCCTGATGAAAATGTCTAAGTGAACAGCAGTGAAAACTGTTTATACTCTTTTCAAATAAAACACAAAGTAAACTGAGCCCCAGAAAAATTTCTATTCACGCAGGAACACGAACTACATGTTGACAGACAGATTCTCTTTATCTGTCTCCTTTTTGTGTTTCAGCCTATTTCAGCTGTACATAATACCCAGGCTTTTCAGTTTACCTATTGTGCATTCTGCTGTGAGACACAAAGCAGAGCTCCCCGAATCCCTAAACCTGCCTCTCAGTGTTGTCTCAAGGTTTGCGACAAGGTGAGAAACAACAGATCCATGGATTAGTGAGAGCAGAAGTCCTAGAGGTAGATTACAGGAATGTCACTTTTCCTCTTCCATGGCTTCCTCTTTGGTTCCTGCTCCTCGAACTGTTCTGAAGTTTCCTACTCTGAACTCATTTGCACAAAAAAGTGACAGTCACAAGGACGTCGCGCCATGTCTGGATTGATGCGTGGGTGTTTGTGTGTATGTACTGTACCCGTAATTCAAAGATGCTAATGTCAAAAGCTGTCCGCTGTATTAGATTTCTGCTTTAGCTCTGTGATGTCCTCCTATTAGTTCCCAGCCATAGTTCTGATTGTAGACTGTGAATGTTCTTGCTGTGAAGGTACAAATAAAGACATGCACAGCAGGTTTGCACAGCTACGTTTTTGGCTCCAGTAAATTGTCTGTTATTTCAATACAATTTTGCTGATTCGTTCTGTAACACCATTTGAATCCGGTTTCGGTCGGTGCTTAACTTCTCGCAGCCTGTGTGCAGATGTGTGGCGCTCTGCTGAAATGAGTGTGATTATTTCAGTCACGCAGTAGCAGGATTGACATTCCACGTCCTTTCGCTATCTGTAGATTATTGTTTCCAAAGTCCCTCTTCAAAGAGCAGCAGCATCTCAGCTGCAATTACAAACAGAAAATGGCAAGTTTTGAAAGAGATGCGCATCTTTTTATAGGGATTTCGTCACTTTAATACCGTGATATACACTTCCTTTTGTGCACTTCTCTCCTGGGACTGTTTTGTAAAGCCATCCTGTGCTCAATGCAACATGACCAGTGTGATTTATGTAAAGAATTGGTTAAACAACCCAGGAAAATTCTATTTCTATTCCAGAGTGATAGTGGATGGTGCTAGACCTGGCTCTAGTACTGGCACAGATCTGGCTGTGGAGAGAACATGCTACAAGCCAAGAACTACAGCAGCAGCACTTATAATCCCAATCCCAATTCACCTGTTGGCCCCTCCCCCTTACCCCTCCCCCTCTATTTTACGTGATCAGGTGAAGGGGTAGGGGTGTCCTGATTCCCGATGACTCGGAGGGGCTGTTTGGACCTCGAAACAGAGATTTTTCAGGACCACACTACAAATGGAGGGGTATGAGAAATCTCCCATAATTCAATTCAAATCATCGGCAAGATGGAGGTACACACAGCAAAAAAGTGCAGCCGTGTAACAAAAGAAACACACAAATGTATGTATTTTCTTTGTAAATAACTTAATCATTTGATCGTCCATTTAAGGCCATTTCAATGTCTTACAGACCGTATTTCTGCGGTTTGCGGTTGATAGCCGCAAAAAGATGTCCAAAGCCCATGCAACAGAGACAGTTCCAGCTGCTGACGGCATAGTCGCATCTGTTTATAGTAGCATCAATGACTGCTGATGACGAAACAGGTCTGGAAGGGTTGTCTCATTTCATAGGGGAGTATTTCAACCCCTAGTTGAAACAGAGTTGCAAAGGGTAGTGCCAAGTGTGAGGGCCAAGGGGGAGGGGTGAAAATGAGGACTGGGATTGGACCATAGTATAGAAGACTTTATCCGTGAAGATGGGTGGCAGATAGCATGTTAGTGTAGCCCATATCATATAACGGCCATAAGATAATGTGCACTTATAACCCCAAACTGTTGTAGAGATGTGTGTATGTATGTGTGTATGTATGTGTATATATGGGTATATACATATAATCATTATAAAACTACATTACTAATGGCAGATTTCATCCAGCAACTCAAGAGTTAACCCTCTCTATGAGACTTACTGACACACAGCTCTTGACCAATGAGCTGCTGTAAAACGGCGCATTGTCCCGCCCCGTTCTCTCAGACTGATTGACACACAGCTTTTGACCAATGAGTTGCTGTGAAACGGCGCATGGTCCCGCCCTTTTTTTTTCTGCAACCTTCCGTCAGTATCAGTTCTTCTTCCTTTTTACCGGGAGCTTTCAAAGATGACAATACATACGGACGTGGAGAAATAGCGAGAAATAAAGTGATAAATGAGTGAGAAACACGAATTCTACTCAAAGACACAGACTGCGCAACCTGTGAAATCAGCGTCGCAGTGAGATAAATCCTTTTTGAGATTGTCAACTAAGCTCTTTGCTGTGCATTTTCCCCACATGGAGCTAAAACTGCGCCGCGACCTGCGGAAGGTACATTAATACAATTCCTCATAGTTAACTTGAAGTTGTTTAATTTGAAATATAATTTTATTTATTTACGGTCTGAAATGAAACTAAAGGCCAAGGAATTCATTATTTTGGTCCTCTTTGTGTACTTTCTTTATTGAAGAAATCCTAGGCTTTGACGCAGCGCCATTTTGTGTTCCTGCTCTATCCCTCGTGTGAATTGGTGAGCAAGCTGTTACTCATACTTAACGGTTAGACCTATTTTGCATTTATTTCGAGATGTTTGCACTGTAAAACATATATGTCCTTACAAATAACTGAAATGTGAATTTCTGTGATTGTTTTGCTGCATTTTCTAGCAGTGCCTTGTTGAAAAAAAACTAATTAAATGTGTGAATGTAAGCTTATGTGAAAACAATGTTGAAAAAAGTGCATTAGACAATTATATTGCATTAATGCATCTTCATTGTTTTATTTTCATCTGTTAACATGTAATATGTTACAATAAGTAAAGTTACAATCAGATAGATTGTGAATATTAGATGAGTTATGATGTTTTATGACACTGTCTTCCGACAGGTCAGGTTTTTTTGTTAGGGGAGGTTTCCCTGGTTACTCCTCTGGACAGTTTGGACAATTGATGGCGAGCCAACCCAAGCAGATGATCTGATTGGTGCTACTACTGCATGGTGCAGTGTGGTAGGCC
>JAPQRQ010000019.1:5610203-5628421 GCA_037367365.1 Apogon talboti | reverse complement strand
ATATAATTAACATCCTAGTTCCTGTCAACATGTACTGAAGTTGTTTTAACTGTATTTAATTAACTTCTGGCTCTGAAACTGTTGTGAGAACCTGAGGCTATGTTGTCACTGGAGGATTAAATAATCAGCTCAGTTTTTGCGAAGTAGAGGCAGGTGGAGTTGACTTGATGCTCTATGTGATCGGATGATTTTTGCTTTGAGTGGGATACAGTCCCTTAACCTGGTCCTAATGTCACATGTGGCAAAGTTTAGTCCTGTTCAGCCTGTTACACCATAAAATGAAAGACTTAAGATGAGGGATGAGCTGATATACTGGCTGGACTCTGGTACTGGCTGATAGATTCTATTGTATAGGCCAATATCACTCTTGGCACACAGTAAATGGTGTTTTTTCACTGATGGCATTGTTATATTAAAGGTTTTTTAATTACATTTGTGTTCATTCTAATAAATGTTCAGTTGTAACTTTTTTTTATATTAATACAATGACTTCTTTGTTAAAAGCATTATTTTAGGGAACCTTAACCCTTAAAAACCTGGGACTATTTTTGCGGTGACTTCCAAATGATTTTTCTCTATATTTAACCATTGCTTAGTTTTTAAATCATAATTTATTGTAATTTTATTCTATGCATTTTTCATTTTTGAAAGGTATTTTCCCATGTTTAATTTACTGATCACGTATATGTTCGTTAAGGCTCAGAGTAAATTCCAAGGTTATTAGCTCAAAACAGAGAAAACTGAAGAAAAACTGACTTCTTCAACAAATATATACAGTATATATCCTTCACTGACCATACAACAGGCATCTACAACCACTGTCAGTGATCCAACTCCATGGGTTTCACTGGTGAATCAATGCTGCAGATGATGACAGTGTCTCCACAGCAACTAGGGAGCCTCTGAATGTCCAAATGGGTCATATCCGATGACCATTAAATACTTAGAAACGACATTTTACCTAAATTATTTACATGTATTGACAGGATTAGTGGTTCAGACGTTATTGAACATTCATATCAGTGGATGCCTCTGGTCACCTGCAGTGGTTTAGGTCTTTGACAGTTAACTCAGACCAGAAAACAACTAGTACAAATGATCGTTACCTGGAACAGTCTGTGCTCATTAATTTAAAGTACAGCAGTTCCAACATCCCCGCTCACTCAAAACAACCAGACTGAGTCCAAGTGCTTGACTGACAGTTGACCGTTCCATTATTAATGACCGGGTTAATGTCGACGTAGGGAAAATAATAAAGGAGAGCGAGTGGCTTTATTATGATCTCCCTCTGTATTGTTTGGTTTTAATTATGTTATCTTGTGTTTCTGATCCGTTGGCGTGTTTGTCTTACAAAAAAGCCTTTCCATTTTCTGCCTCTCAAAAAAAAATAAAAATTCCTGAGCCCACCAATCGCGGCGAAAAAGCACCGGGTTTCAAAGCAAACAATGGCCGACCACACAGAGTCAGGAGTCAAGTGCTTTCGAACCCACTGTTGCTAGGCAGTTTCACACACCACTCTGTAGAGACACTTTCAACAGACCAGCAAAGTGGGCACCGGTGTAGAGACATATTTCGTATCCAGCTGGAGTTGTTTCTGCTACTTGATAAGTGCAGTCTCGAGTGTCGAGCTGCAAAATCATCCTCACACTGCGCTTTTGAAAAGTGCCGTTCTCCATGCGTGCCGCTTTGAGAAGTGAGTATTGTGCGTCTCAATGTGGGTTAAAGTTGCCGCCGCGGTTCTTATCACTCACTTCATGCTGTGTGCTGCTGCTCTGTGAAATCAGACCCCGTGTAGGTCCAATTAGCATGTACAGTGAGACTGACATGGCTGTTGTGACACACCACCGAGCGCTATGAGGGAAGTCGGGTGACATGAGAAGGGAACCCAGAAGGACCGGGGCTCTGTTGGCATGTCACACACTTACTGCTGCACTGTTTCCTGAGTAGAAAAGCCACTGCAAAACATGTTCTGAAGTCCTGCATAGGTGATGGAGGTCTGTTTACTTTACAGTGAGCGAAGGTGAGACAGACACTTTAGTTGAAGGACTATAAGGTTGCAGGCATTAAAAATTTAAAGATGCATTCTTGGAGATACAGCAGCTTGTCACCACTACTACACACTACATTGCTATTTTCTTGCTCAAGATTAGATCAAAAGTGTCCATAGACTTGGCTTGACTTGTAGTTACTGCAGAGGAAAATAAAATTAAAAAAAACAACAACGGTAAATTAAGACTAAATTACATGTTTTCTTAAAGTGCCAGGCTTAACTTTTTGCTGGTTTAATTTAGTTTAAAGGTTGATGCTTTTTGTATCTTTTATTGATGCTTACTCCAAAAAAAACAAAAAAAAAACAAAACTTCCCAGGTGTAATTTAATAGTGTCTGTTGTTGTGAACAAATCCAGCCTGTTTAGAGTTGCTGGTTTGGCCCATGCAAATATACACCGTGGTTACTCCAGGCTGGGGGATCAAAGATCATCTATGAAATGTGACCTGTATGTGGTCCGGCACACTTGAACCGAGGCACAGACTAGAAACAGGAACAGCGTCAATTTCAGCAGGACAGGAACAGGCAGACACATGAAACATGGCTCTGGACGCTCAGAGGACGGCCGGACAGGAACTGGCGCTGTGATCAACACCGGGCCAAGGATTAGATGGGTTTTTTTTTTTGCAATTTCTTTCTGCACAACATACATTTGAGATTTCCCTTCATCCTTTGGAATTCTGTTTAGTCTGCTGTCAGGTTTTTACATAAACTGGCCTTTTTTTTTTTTTTTTTTTTTTAAACCTGAAAACCCTTTTGGCAGCACTGCAAATTTTCTTCTCTGTTATGAGGCTTTGTTCAACCTGGCTCAAACCCACGTTTGGTCTCAGTCTATTTTCTGAAAACTGCTGAATTCCACTGCCTGACAGGTGACCGGAGGGGGGGCATGGAGAGTGACTTTCGGTTCCCGGCGTGAACTACCACATGCCGCACTGTTGAGACCAAAAGCAGTTATCAAATGACGGACGCTGAGATTAATGTTGCTGAACTCGTGCCCTGTGAAGTTCAACAGTGGGATTCCAGGATGTGACAGCTGTGTGCGCTACTGCTTTACAGGACTGGTTCAATAGTACCAGTCGTACACTTTGATCATCAATGAATCAAATCAAGTAAGTTACTGAGTGGAGACTTGCAGAGAACAATAAACAAACAAGGAACAAATAGATTTTTTTTTGAGTAATCAAGACGATGACAACAGTGTCATCCACTCTGGAAGTTCCCATCAGCCCTTTCTGCAACCGTCGGCACTCCTGGGTTTGGTATGTGGAGATAAAAGAAATGGGGGGGGGGTCAGCTTTATTACCGTTACTGTGCTCTGTTGCCATTGCATCGTGTAGATGTGGTCTGTGCAAGTTTAATATTATGTCTACTTATTTCCATATGAATTTGCTCTTTCAACTCTTTGGCCTGTACTGATGTGTGTGTGTGTGTGTGTGTGTGTGTATATAAACACACAGTCATAGCTGTGTGAGGATGCGCTGTGTCATTCTCATTAGCCTCAGTCCTTTGTAGTGGTAACTCAGTGGTGTGCTGCGTATGGATCACCGCTGGAAATCACTGATAACGGTAGTAGTAATAGAAAGAAAATCACCTCAGTGCAGAGACAAGGTCCTCTTTTTATTTTTTTATTTTCCTCAGTCTTTATTCTCTCTTTTCTCTCCTTCCCTCATCAACACATCCTGCCTCCGGTAAACTCCATAATTTCCTCTCTATGTTAATTACCCCAGTTTCTGTCAACGCTTGTGTTTGCAGTGGCAAACGGGTAACTACATTTTCAGGGCGCTTTGTTCGTCTCGATATTGGCTTCCCTAAACTCTTCGGCAAGTGGGTTTCTGCTTCTCAGGTTGTCTGAGTGAAATGTGATATTGCCAGGTTTCATTAACAGGAGAAACGTTTCCTCTCAGTGGCAACCACTAATTTTTTATGCATCTCGGGGTCATTCAGTACATCTTATAATTAGGGTAATATAGCCCAAAGATTGTGTTGTTTATTTGCATATTTGTTTATGTATTAGGCTGCTCATTAACTTCCACCACAGCAGCTTCTAGTCTTCACAGTCTTAATAAATCGCTCAAGCATATATGTGCACACTGTGAGACTTTTTTAACATCAGCTTCTACTAATCACTGATGCTGTTGATAAAACCACAGGTCAAATGAGAAAGAAACAAGCAACTGTCTGTCTGTACTGAATACATGCTGACAGACGGATCATACACAAAACCTAATGCATGTGCAGACAATAATATGAGCAATAGAATACAATACAACAGGACATCCCTCATGGAAAACCTTAAACAACAGTGCTTCATGTTGATGTCTATCCATTCAGTCACAAATCAATAATGTTACAAAAACCACTCACATAGTCAGTTCGTCAAGGTGCAACAATAAAAGAAAACAAATTGTTCTAAAATCAGATGTGTAATGTAATCAATCCCTGTTTAACAGCAGTGAGAAAATAACTGCGGATAACAATACTACAGTCAATAAATGCATTAACAATAGAAATGATACGATAATTAAAACCAGCATGCAAAACAAAGATAAAAATAATGAGAAATGAAAAAGATAAAATAAGTTATAATAATTCCACTTAAAATGACTGTTGAACAAAGCTAGTATCTTACTTAGCGGTGCTGTGAACGCTACGATGAAAGAGCGCTTACAGTATTTAGTTCTGTATTTGCTTGTGTAATGTAAAACCTTCCGCTTAAGTGCAAAGATTAAAACTTAAACTTCATTAAAACTCAGCCTGTGGCCTGATTTCTTGCTGTTTTAGTCATTTTCAGACACAGATTTACTTTGTGAAACAGCTTTGCATGATAAGGAGAAGATAAGGGCATCAACACAGGTTGAACCCAGACTTGTGCGTTGTTTACTGGCTGTGCGTTTTCTACAACTTGGCCAAATGTCAAGGATGTGGAGCATTCATCAGCTGCATACACATCGTGCCCTGCTTTACTTCTACTTTGGTAGTGTGGCCCAAAAACCTTCTCCGAGTGTTTGTTTTCGCCACGTCTTCCATGTTGTTAGTGTCATGTGACCAACAACGTCATCACACAGCGGTGACGTTTAGAGGTATTTGCAACCTTTAGAACAGCGTGTGCTTCCAAACAACAGCAGGAGGTAATACCACAATAATATCCACACAGTAATCTAGTCTAGGTGTAATGAAGCAAGAACAGCAGTAGTATTAAAGTTCTAAAAGTAACAAATACAGTTGAACTCAGGTGTATTTTATGAATCTATTAAAAGTGGATTGATAATTATTTCTTAATACTTTGTTCCAATTGGATGATTCTAGAAAAAATAAGCGAATTTCTTAGATTACCTTAAGGGAGAAATTTTATGTACTTAATAAACATTTGCAATGGTTGTTTAATGTGAATCTGGTAACAAAATGAATGGCTTGTGTGTAATATTATGGCTTTATAAACCACAGAAATGCTCAACGTCATTAATTTCATTCATTAATTTCTAGATTTAATTCTTAAAATGAATATAGAGTTGAAAACAAATGAACACTAATGAATCACTGACATGGAGCGACATTAAAGATAATTTTTTGCTCATAGTTATAACATTTCCCATGTTAAGACCATGAAAAGATAGTTTTGCAGTGCCATTCTGTTTGATCTCTTATAATATTAGGATTGATGCGTAACTCTTTGTGCGTGAACCATTGCTAAACAGAACAGACTATATTCTGACTGCACCCCGAGCTTAGTTTATGCACCAGTTTTCAAGAAGAACACCTCCACCATGATCTATGAACCTGAAATGATTCATTGTTTTGAACCACTTTTTGGATTTAACTCCTACAGACCCAACAGTCTGTTAGGAGCAGATGGAGCGGTTGAAAAAGCCGCTACGTTTAGACGTGGAAAGGAAAAGGCAAAAGAGAACAAACCTGGCACACATGGGCCCCCGTTACCCGACTCCCCGTTCTTATGTCAGGATCAAGCCTTCTAACCCCAAACACAAGTCACGTCCCATGTTGTTGGAGTTAAATATCTACAACCACGGCACGCGGCCGTATGCACGTCACCGAACAACCCTCCAGAAAATACTGTCAACGCAAAGACGCGTAGCACAATAAGTGTACGCAGATACACCCCCTGATAATAGAGTGCAACAGTGTGCGTTTTGTGCGTTACATGCAGTGGTGACATATGCGCTGGGTTTCCTTTGCAGTGCGGACATGGTAGCTCTAAATAATTGAGTCGACCGTTGAGGAAGTGAGGCCAAGGCCTTTGTGTGAATGGTGTTTTTATTTTAACAAAGCAAAACCAGATGCAGTCGGAGCAGAAAGGTCACCGGGACGGGAGATTTACATCACTGGATCCGAAGAATAAAAAAAAAAAAAACACATTCATTATTGGTGCAGTTCAGTAAATGTTCATGCAGTTGACACAGATGTCACAATTTTTTGTTCCAAGGTGAAAAGTGAAATTTAATCTCAACCTTTAAGTATAAACATAAGTGAAATGAGAAATACAAAATAGTATAGTGTACATATCATACAATAGAATACAGTCCCATGGCAACAGGACACACTCTATCTGCTCAGGAAGATCTGGTAAAAAAAAATAGACCAAAACTTTCTGCAGGTGGATAGACATTTCAGTTGTAAGTCAAAGCCATACAAGATGCCACAAAGTACAGGCAAACTTAATCTCTACTGTTTTATCAAATTACTTAACAAACTTTAACCTTTTTAAGTGCATTTAGGTTTTCCCAAACCCAATATTGTAAACAAATCTGCAAACGGACCGGGGGATGATTCATTCATATGATGCTGTTGTATATTTAAGTGGATTTCCAGCTTTAGAATGACTTGTTCTGACTCGAGACACATGATATGTGCATGTTTATCATTACTGAAGAACTATTTCTACTGAAGAAACAACTTTTAGAGTCAAAGAAAATGACAAAGTGGTAAAAGCTAGAAGCACTGTTGTTGTTTTCACCACTGGACACAGCTGTAAATGAAAAGAATGGAGTTTGATTCTGAGACTTATGAAGGTATAACGTTATTATGGGATGTTATTATCTTTGCTAAGTTTGTTGATCCACGGTTCAGACTAAACTGTGACAGTTCTGGCCTTGTTTGTTGGATTCCAAACAGATCTTTAGTTCAGCTATTGACAACACAAACCGTACAGAAAACAGAGGGGATTTGTGGTTTTACTGTGGCTGTTTTCTGTCTATAAACAGAGCTAAGCTAACAGAGCTATAATGTAAACTATCAGCTGATGCAGCATGTGAAGACTTATTTTTCGTGAATGTCAAAATAAGCTGGTAGGTCTTTTAGTTTGGAGAAGATAACTTGATGATACCATAATACAGATGTGTGAAAACAATGACTTTTATACTTTATTCAGTGAGTGATACAGTCTGTGGATACATAGTGTTGATTCACTGGTGGTGAATGAGTGTGTTCTGGTATGTGACTTCTCCCTGCTGTAAAGAGTTTGGAATAAGTTTGATGTCCCTAAGAAATTCTGAGTAACTGTCAGAACGGAAAACACCTTTCTAATCACTTGTTTCAAATACACTGTCATGACTGAGTGTCAATGGGAGCGTATATGTTTTATAACCAGGATCAGTTATTAAATTAAATACCTGTTTCGCTGTAGGGCCTTGGGGTGCTGTTGCCTTGCTGGTAGTATGTGTTTACGTGTTTAGTAGTATTATGTTCCGCGCTGCCTAAAATTCACACATTTTTTGGAGAATGCCCCCTGGTTATTGCAGCTTGAATGCTCCTGACGTCAAATGTGGTGCGTTGCTGGCGCTGAATGGAGTGCTGCTCTGCAACCAGGGGATTAGGTTAATCACAGGGAAACTGACTGCAGTGCCCTCTTTTTCAGAGAGGGGGAATTATATAGAGAGGCGGGCGGGGTGGGGGGGCAAAGAGGGAAGGCGGTGTTGTGGTAAGACTGACAAGAGAGAGACGAGGCTTGATTTTCAATTCTGTCGCTATCTGAAAATCCAAGGTGGCAGCTGTTAGATAAGAACTTATTATCTCTCGTCTGGCCTCATCCGTCTTTTCGCTTTTCCCACCAACCCAATTTTCTGCGCTCCTCCCTGACATCTGAACACTATACCACTTCCGTCGTCGTATTCCCGCTGTCCAGACTTGTCGTCTCAGTGTACAGAGACCGCTGCAAACCCAGTAATGTCAAGAGCAAAACGCCGGATGAATGAAGTGTTCAGAATGACGCCGACACAAAAGTCAGTGAGTGTTTTTGTGTGTTTTCCATCGCCGCGTCGGCTGTGTCAAGGTGAGGTTTCCGTGGCAACTCAATAATTGGTGAATGTACCGACACACATGTGAATATGACCAAAATGAGACTATGGAATATACAGTAAAAAGCAATAAATCCCTTTGAAACACATCAACACAAATGCACTCTAACATATCAGAGTCATTGTTTTCCACCCGTGGACAAAATCACTTCCAGTAGACTGTATGAAAGTGACATGCAGACAGAGTTTTTTACCCCCCCCCCCAAACAGGGTCATTCTCAGTAGCACTACTGACTGTCACTCCACATGAAGTCACACTAACAAATGCAGAGGATAGTCCTGCTATTGTCTGACTACTGTATTCCAACAAGGAACGACAGTGAAGTGCAAAAATACACGTAAAATATAAACCGACTCATGGATGTGCACAAGCACGGAACTCAAGTTGTCATGCATAGAATGTGATATGCATCCAAACTGTCTTTTTCTGTTCATTTTTTGCCCCTAGTGTAGCACAAATCTAATGACACCACACATACACATAGAGATGCAGATATACACTATATGGACAAAAGTATTGGGACACGTTGAAGTCAGGTGTTTCTTTCTAACATGTCTGCGATGCAAAACAATAATAACAAATATTAAACTATGGTTTTACATTGTGATAAATATCATTGTATTGGTTAATTTGGTTTAAATTCTTATCTTTGTTTCCAAAATGCCTCACAGATGGTTTTTACTTTATTTCTCTCAACAGTGAGGAAATGTTGATGTTTATAAACTATAGGGGCAAAAATATTGGGACACATCATGACTACGGGTCACAAAATGTCCTGTTCATGCTGATTTGACACATAAACATCAATATAATATTTAATTAAAGTTTAATGGGAGGTTTTTCTTCCTAAGTGAGATGTTATTTTAGAAATTTAATGGTAGAACATTTGAAACCATAGTCATGGATACAAAAAAAAAGATGCAATGATATTAATCACAATATAAAACTATATTATGACATTTGTCATTATTATTTTGTATCCCAGACCCCTGCTAGAAAAGAAACAACTGAATACTTTTGTCCATATAGTGTATTTATGAATCTTTATCAATCCCCAGGTGGACATCCAATACTGTAGTACACCGTTGTATGCAACAATTTGGGCACACCCTCGGAAAATAGCATGACTGTGTTTTTTCATGGAAAAAAAATTGACAATATTACCAGGAATATTAATTTGTATTTACTTTTTATTTGAGAGAGTGCAGAAAAATCAAAACAAAAAATAAAATAAAGTACATTTATGCTTGCCTTTGTAAACAGAAATCGCACAAAGCTGATTTGACATGAACTTAAGCCTATTACCGAAATATTCCAAGAGATTACCGATGATGACATGCACCAATGGAAGATAATACGCCGAGATAAACAGTCAAAGAGATAAACTGAAGAGGACAGGGATTCAACCACATCGCATTATTAAAAGGGCACCAGTCAGGATTTGATATTACACATGGACATACTGCCAGTTAGAGATCTTTAGATTAATTCCAGCCCCAAACCATGTATAAACTAATACTGCAGCTTTTCCAGCGCCATGACCTTTCAGTATATTGTAATTCAAGTGGTCTGAGAGGACAGACGTCTTCTGCATTTACTCCTAAACTGTGTTTTCAAACTGTAGAGCAGTTACTCCATGATGTAGGAGGGGTTAAATAGGTGATTGACAGCTGTAATCACCAATCGCTGTTCAGATTCTGTCAGATCCATAGCAGCATTAAATGACATCAGGTTTATCTGTATTTATTTATTTAGTTTTATTGTATTTAATATTTCACTGTTTTTTTGTATCTTTTTAATTTCCATCATATTTCTTCCCTCCTTTCAGCTCTTGCAACTTTAATTAATGACATAAATTGGTGTTTGATAAAGCAGTATTATGTTTGTACGTTGTGCTTTGCAGTAACGCAATACTTTTATTTATATGTGGACCTTTTTTGTAATTGCCTTATTTACAATCACGTCTGTTTAAACAGAGTAGATGACAAGGTTCTGTTTTTTCTGTTTTTTATTGATATTGTATACGACAATAACACATCATAGCGTTAGACTGAAGTTGTGATTGTTTTGTCTGTTTTATGACTTCATGACTCCTCACACTTCTCCTCTTTCTCTTGGTAAACATGTCCACTGCTCTGCCTCTTGTTGTTTCATGTCATTCTCTTTTAGGTTTGTGCTTAAATAGCTTTCAGAGCCTGTTGTGTGATCCTAATGTAAAACGATTGAGTTTGTGCATGAGAGAGACAGCTTTAATGTCAAAGGTGGTCTGCTTGTCAGTGTTTGTCAAATACATCTGAGATCCTCTGGAACACAGGCACAAAAGATAAAGTTTGTCTTTTTTTTAGTCGTCTCATCTGCAGTGTTTATATCAATTTATTTCAGTTTGGTGTCTGATGGATGTTTATGTGGGGCGTCTGCTTCCATGTGAAACTCTGGTGCAGATCAGATCCACAATGTGATAAACAGATGTACTTTACAAAGTAATACAGATAGCATCTAACTAGAGGTATAAACAGGTGGTGTTATTTACAACTAAAGTGCAAGAATAGGTCATGATACATTTTAGAATATGTGCAGTTATTTATAGAAATTGATAAAGTGGCTGCAGTTGATCATATGTAGAATATATTAACTGATTCATCGGTTAGTTTAATTTGGTACATTTGTACATCACATACAATACAATAAGAAGATAATTTAAAAAAAAATCCCTGTGCAAGGACCTAACCTTTAAGAACAATTAAGCAACCATGAAAATCACAGCGACTAAACCAAATACATGCATCAGTATGATACAATAAATAAATAAAACCGCTGGAACTTGCATAGATCGGATCTTATACATTAAAGTTGAGACACAGCACAGTATAAATGTTGAGTCCTTTTCAGATGTGTTTTCAATATTTACATTTGGGTTAATGTAGATGTTGATTAAAGCGAGGACTCCTCTGGAGAGATGGTCCTCCAGATTTCACTGAATATTGATTAACTACAGTCTGGCAAAGATCTCATCGGTTAATTCTGAATCTCTGAAGAAAACCTCAAGGAATCTGGAAAGTGCTGAGAAGGTCATGAGTTAAATGAACATATGTCTGCGTGAAAACACAGGTCTGGTAAACATTCAGATTAAAAACTGGTAGGAGGTTGTATTCTCTGCAAAGATGAGCAGATGAATCACATTTCTTATCGAAGTCAGTCAGCCTCTGAAATTTGTTGTGAATAAAAAAGTTCTCACTGAGATAAGTGGGACAAGTAGCAGCTCAGACAGTACAAGAGGTCATATGAGACTAAATGAAGCTGTAATAAAAAGTCAATAAACAGAAATGATTAATCAATAAACAAACTCCACTCAAGATACTGACTGACTTCAAATCCAAGATAATTTATCATCTACTATGAGCTGTTACTACTTTTTTAATTAATATACTTCTTATTTTTCTTGTAAAAGGTTGGGCACATTTTAGGGCATTTTATAGACCGAAAACTAATTCATTAATTGAGAAAATACTGTTTGAAGTCTTAATCATATGTGCAATAGAATATGTAGATACCATAAGATAGAATAAGATAATACCAATAAGATACTTTATTAATCTGGAGGAAAATAACTCATCAATAAAAACAAACATCAATTAAAATTACAGTAAAAGTGTATTAAAAAATACAATATATGTATTCAATATGGAAGAGTAAGACATAAAGCGGTACTTTACTGACGCAGTATCAGCACCAGCAGCATCTTGCATAAACCTTCATCTTTAAGTCAAATGCATCCACTTCTCAGTAACCAGGATATGCCTGTGGGTGGACAGGTTCTCCTCCACACATGTCCAGACCCACCACCATGTTGTTTACCTCTTATTAAAAGCACACCCTCTTATGTAGGACGTTTAGACCCCGGGCTGTCATTGCTTTGTTATATAATCTGTGTGTCAGCCATACAACCAGTACCCTTGTCATTTTCACCCCTGATAAAACAACATTTGAAGACAGTTTTTCCACATAATATCAGCCCTGGGTACTTTCCACAGGGCACAGCTCATCTGGCACCACATCTTGCCTGCCACATCCTGTAAGTGTGAGCTCCACGCCTGAGTTTAACTGGAGGTGCTGCTTTATACCGCCACCTGGTGGTTGTACCAGGGACTGCATGGAGGTTTCTTCTGTTACCTGAGGCTGCCCTCTCGTGTTCACATTCACCTCCTGCCACGTTCAGATGAAGCAGGTGTCAGTCATAACCACGTTGATGCCCAACCCAGGTCAGAGTCGTCTGACTGCGAGGCTGCGGTTTAGTTTCATCAACAGGTTCTACCATAACAAATATGTCTTTATGTTCTATAATTAGAACTGGTCCTTCACGTCAAAGTAGTCGTTATGACACCAGGGTTTTTATTTAAGTTCATTTTACAGATAAACAAGGTGATTTTAATGAGGTGTTTCTTCACTGTGTAGGCGTAACAGTGTGGTAAATATCATTAATGGCGCAGTTTTGACCCATAAAGACCCACTGCTACTTTTGTGAATTTTTCTCTCTATTTAACATTAACAAGTGATTTATTATATTATATATTTATTATAATATTAAAAGTGAAAATCTTTTTTTTTTCTGTATTCAGTGTACTGATCATCTACAAATTCACATGGACATTGATTCACTAGAAAAAACCCATGTAGTTTGACAAATGACAATGGTAGATGCTTGATTTTAAGTTCAGTTAATGATATATTTCGATAAAAAAAGTCATATTTTATTAAGTTTTTCTGTGTTCTGATATAATAACCTTTGAATTTACTCTAAATTTGTACATGATTACTACATTGAATATAGAAAAAAAACACATTTTCACTGGAAAATACAAAATGCAAAAGATAATATTATAATAAATGCTGATGAATAACTTAGGAAAGGTTGTAGAGAAGTCACCACAAAAATGGCTCTAGGCTCTTATGGGTTAAAGCACTTCCACTGACTGACATCTTTTATCCTTATGTGTTTTCAGTTTTCGGAGGTTTTCACAGGATGCCGTGTTCCGTCTCCATTATTCTGTGAGGAGGAGCTTTAGGTTTTTATCCTATCGTTAACCCTCAGGAGGTCATTAGAGAGGAACGCCGTTGCCTTTGTCACGCCAGATCCAGCCCTGTGGCTACTTAATCTTCCGCTTCTCTCATTTCTCATCTTTGTGTGCGTCGAAGCGGCGGGCCCAGCTGAATTGTGGGAACGCAGCGTATTAGTGAATCAGTTTTGATCTCAGTGATTCTACACCTCCCCTTTTATGTGCCTTTTCAAGTGCCTGTGTTATGTGTCATCTCTCTGAATCGAGTCCAAATTAAAGTCGGAGCTTGTCCCGTCTTGACAGTATAAACCCTCCAGGTCTCATTCAGGGAGGTTTTTCTCAGGATTTTTATGACGACCCACGCAGGAAAAAAAAAAAATCATTCACACTTTACTTATGAGTTAAGTCACAGAATTTTACTGATTTTATGAGTGTTAAGCCTCTATAGGGCACTCCTAGAAATAAATCTGAAATTAATTAACCTTAGTGTGTTATTGGAGGACATAACAAAACTTTATTACTTTTGTGAAATTAAAAAAAAAAATTATGTAGAAAATTAAGGTCAGTGACGTTACCATATTTAAATGCCAAAAAACAAAAACAGTTCTCGAAATCTGTATATATAAATAAATATATGTGTCCATCACATCACACATCCCAAAGGAAGAGAAAGAAATATACACTTATAAAGTTATATTCCTTTTGTCTAATGTGACATAATATTCCAATGAACACCATTATATTTATCTTCTTTTGGTAAATATGCAGGAGCTTCTCTGAAAAAGAAAAGAAACATCACTAACATAAATAAATATTATTGATAATAGTATTCATAAAAATTACTATATTTTGTATTTATCATCTTCCTTTTTCAATTATCCTTCATATATATATATATATATATAGTAGATGTGAAGTCACAAATATAAAAATGTCACTGTGTTTGTACAATGATTGTAAAATTATTCATTAAATAACACGTAAATATATTTACTCTTGCCATGCATGTGCTTCTGCTGTTATGTACGACTGCATCTATGGCGTTTTGAACCAGTAAAACAAAGGGTTTTTTTTAAGCGCATTAAGACAATGACTACTGCAGTATATGGTTTCCTGTGGTGAAATATACCTTCCTGTGGTGAAGGTATATCTTTTTTTTTCAGAACCATCTTGTATAAGTAAAACAGCTTTCAATGAACACAGTAAAAGTCGCTTGTTCATAGAAAATACTACACATATGTTGATTCAAATAATATTATTGACATTTATTTTATTTTGCCACACATTTTATGACATTTACAGTATTTAATTTAATTCATTAATCACATTTCCTGCCCTTTGAAGTCCCTGTTTCCAGTAACAGTACTGTGATCTGAGGGCTGGTACAGTGTTTTCTACTGTACGGTGCCACCAGGCGCCGTGGCCCCCTGAGAGACGACCAGATGCCACCTTCTACCCCCACTACGACACTTAAAGTACACCTGCTCCTCACAGCCACAATGGCTCTTTATCAAAACGGAGAAATATCTTGAATTTTATCCATATTTCAGTGTTAATTTAACACAGTTAGTATTGATAGTATCAGCCCTTTTACAGATGCATTTGAATTGGTGTGTGCATATGTCTATATGATAAATACATCACCTGTGATTTCCCATAGAAAGGCAGTATAGTGATACTTTAGGTCACCTTATATTTCAAGTATTTATATTTTTATTCATATACTTCTGATTCCCTTTATTTACTATCTGTCCACATAAAAAAACAAGCATATACTCACAATAAATGCAAAAACAAAGGTGCAATATTTAGTTCATATACCAATTAATATCGCAAAAACAAACAAAACAAGATGTTCACATATTTATCAAGATCAATAATACATAAGCTGACATAAGAGTGGACTGTTTAGCTCCTGTACATCAAAACAAGACTAACAACAACAAGATTCCATACAAAAAGACTCAATAACAAAAATAATAAAATTACAAAAGCTGTTTTAAACACATCACTGCTAAAATACACAGTTATGACTCAGTTCATAAATAACAATAATAAAATACCTGCTACAGTAATTAAAGGAAAATAATTAACTGATGCCTGGTACAGTGACACCAGTTTACAATGTTTACTCTGTAAAATCACTTCTCTTCTAAACTGACTGTAGATGGGTTTTCAAAATCAGGTCTTCTTAGTTCTTAATGTTACTTGTTATTGAGAAAATCATGTTTTTGTCTCGATTTATGTCTTCATTCATTTTTAAATCAAACGTTTCATGTGCATTTAGTCAGATTTGTGTCTCAGATTTCCACGTGTCCTGCTTTAAAAGTTCATGATAAATGTGGACATTTTAGAAATGACTTGAAATCTGTTTTTATTTGAGTGTTTACTATAACATATTGCGTTTAGCGTCCATCTGATTTATCACTAGCCAGTATTATCAGCCTGTCATAGATGTATTTGAATTGATGTGCACAACTTTGGAAAACATAATTAGATTTGTATATAATTAGATTAGCTGTGGTTTTCAATCGAAATGCAGAATAATGGTCCCTCAGATCACCTTTATTGGAGAAACAGATGTTCTTAATTCATTACTTGATTACTTATTATTGAGAAAACTGTGTTTTTGTCTCAACTTATATCCTTATTAATTTGTAAAGTAAACATTTCATGTGCATTTGTGTCTCAGATTTGCGTAAACAAGATACTTTTATGACAAATGTGCACTTTTTACTATTTTTCATGTGGAAAAAGAAAAAACTGTTTTCCGCCATCAACTCGTATGAACATACAGCATAATGTGAGAAAATATGCTTTTTAATTTAAGTTATGTATTTCCAATGTATTTTCTGTATTTGTAGAGTACTTATCAAGCAGAATATAAAGTGTCTTGCAAAGGAAGGTGATACAATGTAAAATAATAAAACACAGAAAGTAAGAAAAATAAAATAGTGCATAAAAACAATAAAATAAACATGCAGCTTGGATAAAAGCAGGATATGCTCTTGTTTAAAGTAGATGCTTTCCCGAGGCAGGTCATTTTTTATGTATGTATTTATAATATGTTTTTGCACTGTTGCAAAACGTTGTTAAACTGCAGAACATTTTACTTCCATTTGCTATGTTTGCAAAAGTGCAGAAAATCCAGGTTTTCTCAGGCTCCAATCGCAGTTCACTGGATCCAGATGTTGTTTTACTTTTGTATTTTTGCATTATGTACATTACGTAACTGTTCATGTATCACATTTATAATCCATGTGGTTCATTAGAGTTAATTTAGCATCTAGAGCAGGTTGACTGATGAGTCCAGTCCAGTTAGTCCAGTCCATGTCTTGGCTGTTCCTCTTTACTCTGCTGGGCTGCGCTGAAAGGAACAGAGCTCCATACACACAAGCACAGTCTACACACACACACACACAGTCACACAAACGCACCACGGGAGGAAGTATAGCCCGTGACGAAGTGAAGAGTCGGAGCTCGTAGAGAGAGAGAGAGAGAGAGAGAGAGAGAGAGCGCAGAGTGTCAGAGTGTGAACGAGGGCATTGAGGGCTGTGTGATGTGACGTGAGGACCTCTGCTCCTGTTGCTGCTGTTGTGTGTGACGTGAGATCCAAGTGTGTGGAGACGCTGTTTGGATACCTGTCTGCTGCTGCTTTACTTCTGCCAAAGGGAGGATGGCTGATGGATAACCCTGCTGAGTGACTGTTTAGCTTAGTTTTGTATCACTGACAGTCATGTAAATGTTTGACTGTGAGGCTGGAATGAGTGATCTATAAAAAAGTTGCTTGGATGCTGAGGTGTCCATGGTGTGAATAAGTGTATGTGTGTGTGTGTGTGTGTGTATGTGTGTGCTTGTTGTTCTGTTTATTTCAAGGGCTGTGTTGTGTGACAGAAGGTGCCTGAGCTCTGTGTGATGTGTATATAAATGTGTGAGGGGTGTGTGTGTATGTTTGTTAATATGCTGTGCTGACTTGGCGTGTGTGTGTGTGTGTGTGTGTGTGTGTGTGTGTGTGTGTGTGGTGCTTTGAGCCTTGTTTTACCACTAACACTCTTACCCTTACACCGATACCGTCCTCTGGGTGTGTTCCAGTCAATATGCTTTCTATTGTATGCTTGTGACTTTGCATGGGATGTTACATGCCAGGTAGTGTGTGCATGAGCGTGTGTGCATGTGTGTGACGAGGAGATGTACCGGCGTTCACCCTGTGCCAGAGGAAGGGTTCACTTTGACTTCAGTGAGGAAGTCATCAGGAAACTCCACGCCGCCAACCATGGCCATGTTAACAGGTCAGGACACGAGAATAAGCACGCAATAACACACAGACGTCACATTCTTTCACCTTGTGTGACTCCTTTTCTATTTTGGTCCTGATCCGGTGTCAGTTTTGTCTGTTTTGAGCTCCCTACTGACATTTAAGTTGCTGTTTCTGCCTTTTAAAATCTGCCAAATTTCAACCAATCCATCACTATATTGTCTTAACATCTGTCTGATAGTATTTCTGAGCGTCTTAGCTCCTCCTTTTGCTGTGTGCGTATACACTGTATGTGAAGACTTACTTCCTATTTCCCATACGTTAAGCAACCCTCTTATGTGTTTCTCATCATTCTAATCTGAGCAGGAATGTGGTTTTGTTCACGGCTGCGTGTTTGCACGAGAAAATTCAGCTTATCTATATTTCATGGTTTTGGGGTGTGAGTGTTTTGAGAGCTGTCTGTCCTGCTGCTTTGGATAGGTGTGTGTGTGTGTGTGTGGGTGTGTGGGTGTGTGTGTATGTGTGTGTGAGAGAGAGAGAGAGAGAGTG
>JAPQRQ010000019.1:5582060-5598184 GCA_037367365.1 Apogon talboti | reverse complement strand
AAATAAACTGTCCATTTCATAACCATACACATATCATATGTTTTCATCTTTTTTACCTATAGAGTTGTTCACTTTAGCTGCTGTGAAAAGACACTCATAGTAGATGTTGCACCTATTTCCTCTAATGGGAAAAACCTTATTATCCACAAGTATCGGAAAGGAATGCAGAACTCAAAGAGCTAAACATATTAATCTTACACTTGGTCTGATGGGACAGAGCTGGTCTGGTTTTTGTGTTTAGTGCTACCTGGGGACTGAAGGAATGGTGGCATCAGCGATCCAGACAATCACAAGGGAATAATAATAAGACTGTGTCTGTGGGCAAAAGTTTATTGTAAAAATAAAATAAATCCATGTTCAGTTCAGTTCATGTAAGAGCAATATTGTTACCAGGTTCTCATTCTGCACTGCTGTGTATGGCTGCTGGTTAGAATATTAGTATGTTTAAAGTAACTCTATCTAGTTATTATGTAAAAGAATACCAGCACAAAAGCACCCGAGCATGAAGCCGTGTTGATTCTCATACTGGGATTTATCATTGTGTGCGCTGGTTACATAAGACGGTCCATGCAGTAGGGGGAGGTTGGGGGGGCTCTGTGACAGAGCTGTCCATTTTACTGTCTTCCTGTTCAGCTTCTCGTAACAGCATTAAGCTCATCATAACACCTGTACCCCTGCTATTACCTTCCACCATGACTCACATGACTCTGTCAGGAGGATGTGACTCAGTTCTGTGAACCCATGTGTTTGGTGGCGAATAAAGGAGGAAGTGGTTTTTATTGGTCTGACCTGCTCTTTTGGGTTGTTGGGTATTAGAATTGTTATTATTATTATTATTGTGCATTTCATCTACTGTTTTCTGTTCACTTTTTATTACAAATTGCTTTATTAATGGATAGCTTTGTTTGACTTATCGACGTTTTCAAGGCCTGTGAATATTCATCTTTCATCATAGCCACAGCAAAGATTTTTGTATTTCATTGAATATGGGCTTTAAAAAAAATGTTTAAAAATCCACGTGTTGTAACGGACCACAACTGCTTGACCAAACTCCAGAATTAGTCGTCTTTGCACGTGCCCACAACGCCAATGACCCGAGGGCTGAGGCAGTCAAGCATTCAGTCCATGATACATAGTGCAGGCACGCATGCAACAAGCACACAGTTTTCATTTACCTCTGATCTTTTTTCACATGATTCCATCTTCTATTCGAAGCGTCTACCGAACAGGAAGCTGCGTCTATCGTCTGTCATCAACTTATTATGTCATAGTTCAGCGTTTACGAATAAATGGGACGGTAAATGTAGGCCGGCTGCGGACGCTCCAAGCAAAGACCTTGTTGCTATTCCAAATATAATAACATCCGAGACAGATTGATTTGTTTTCCGACGTCAGATGGCTTTAGAATAAACACAAGTCACGAGAAAAAACACCCAATGTACCTGAAAATTAGGCTTTATACAAACAGAGGCCTCTATTTGACAGTGTTTCTTTGGTCAATACGTCAGTCTTTGAGAGTTGATGTGTCGTTTGTTCTGTAACCAGCTGCCTTCTCCTGGTCCGTGTTTACAATACAGAGGAAACTGGTGGTCGTCGTGGCGGCACGGATAGATGAAAGCCGCTCAAAGAAACTGAAACGTCACTGGAAAACAAAGGGATGCGTAGAGTCACGACCTGTTTGGAAAGTTAACACTGGGGATCTGCACCGCAGCCTCCTCCTCCGCCCATTCCTCTGGTTTATCAGTGTAATAATAACAACCACAGAGCTACTGTTTGACTCATTCTCATCAGTGGACGGACACGGTGCATCCTAGCATGTCACTCTGCCCCGTCCTGCCCCTCTTATGTACAGTACCAATGTGCGCCTGCATCGTCAGTGGAGTTTATCTCTGAAAGGGATGTTGATGGTAAATGTGGAAGAATTCTCTCTTCTCATTAACGGCTTATCAGGCTCATGGAGTCCTCTATAATGAAGTCAAATGTTATCACACAATAAGGTTATGGCTGTGATTTATTAAACATCATAATTGGAATGTACACTTAAAGAAAGCAGAAGTCAGTGGAGAATTAAGGGATTTACTGTACATTACATTTAGAGTCATTTTACTGCTGCATGAACATGTATGATTTGTTTTCCTCTTATTCCAACATGAACAATGATGTTTTAGTAAAGTTCTTAGACTTTAGACTTTATTCTTCCCGGGTTGGAGATTTTGTTTCCACTTGACTGTACATGCAATTGTCACACAAACACACACATCAACATCAAATAGAAAAGAAAGACATACAGAGGAGGCGGACATATCACAAATACACTTATTTGTGGTGG
Source organism: Apogon talboti (assembly GCA_037367365.1). NCBI lineage: Eukaryota > Metazoa > Chordata > Actinopteri > Kurtiformes > Apogonidae > Apogon > Apogon talboti. Next base: position 5,595,855 of record JAPQRQ010000019.1, on the reverse strand, counting down.
GCATGGTGACAATTATGAGGATGAGGAGAATGTCAGCGCGGTCTACTGTTTAAAGTGGCTATGGCTGCTGGGATTAAGCTCCTTTCCAAGCGAGTCCTTCTGAAAGATAGTGTCCGGTATCTGTATCTGAAGAAAAGAGGATCAGAAATAAACCTGTGTGCTCATTTCAACTCTGCAAAAACAACAAAGCTAAAGGTGGAATAAGTCTTTTTCACAGTACTGTGTATCAGGACCAAAAATTGGAATGCTTTTGATGAAATAGATTTTTTTTTAAATAGTTAATATTAAGTTTTTGGGTCTTTGTGTAGTAAAACAGGATGTGCTAGCTAAAAAAAATATATCTGTATAAAATTCTATGCATCAGTGGTGGAAAAATGATACTATTAGAGCAAACCTGAGCCTTCAAGTCTTAGCAATCGATGGATCAAGGTAAAAAAATATTGGCAATGGCATTGATCTATACAACCCACATTTTTTGTGTGTCTTTTAAGGCTGTGCACATATTTTGCTGTGTTTTCTTTTATCCTACGTGAAGAAAAGAGAAACATATTTATGATCCTTTCATCCCTGCAGAAAACACCAGAGCTAAAAGTGACCTAATATTTTTGCACAGTACTGTATATTTTATGTTGGAGTTCATTTAAACTACTCGATTCTCTATTTTGTGGTTTGATCTACAGTAAAGCATGTGTTTTTAGCGTTGCAGACCTGTGAGAACCACACATTTCCTGAATTTATCTCTAAATGAGAGTGACTAGTTTATTCAGCTTAAAAAGTAGAACGCTCTTAACCCTTTAGTTTATCACAAACCCTCACAATCACATGTACTAAAGTCTGCACTGGAAGAAGACAGAAATGTGTGGACGATTAAGGAACCTACTGTACATTACTTGCATACTTCGTTGCACTCTCTTAAATGTCTAAATCTGATTTGTGCATCTGTTTGTTTCCAGTTTCGATGTGGAGAATGGCCCATCTGCCAGCTGCAGCCCTCTGGACCCCCAGGCCTCTCCTGGATCGGGTCTGGTCCTCCACACCAACTTCCCCGGTCACAATCAGCGCAGGGAGTCCTTCCTCTATCGCTCTGACAGTGACTATGATCTGTCGCCCAAGTCCATGTCACGGAACTCCTCTATTGCCTCTGAACTGTAAGTAATAACACATGCAAAGCAGACGCACGCAGCATGAACACGGCTGTCACTTCCACTAAGCGTCTGTTCAGAACACTCACAAATCTGAAGCAAAGTTACAGATTATTTCTGAATAAATGCAAATCATGAGAGGTTTTATCCACCGCTGTTACTGTAGATTAGGTGTTGTTTAATACGCAGGTTATTTTTTCAATTAATGGGTTAAATTTGTGTTAAAACAAATTTTATTGTTTTTGAATGTATTATTATTTTTATTTAATTGTTTATTTGGTATTTGTTTATTGTTTTATTTTTATTGTCTTTAATTGTACAGATGTTTTATATCTTTTAATCTATTCTGGTATTTTATTCTTTCATTTTTGGTTTTATTTATTCTTCTGTACAGCACTTTAGTCCAGTTCATTTCTACAACTTTTTTTGGTGTTTTTTTCAGCAGACATGAGGAGTTTGACATCCTGTTAGATTTAGGCAGTAAAAGTGCTCAGTTAGGACTAAAAAAAAAAAAAAAAAAAAAGACCATTTGGTTTAGTTTAAGTATTAATAAACATTGACATTGTTGGAAAGTCTCCCTGTGTTAAACCAAGTCCTGGTGTCTTTCCCAGTGCACATCAGTCTTCTGTAAATAGTTTAATTCTGCTGTCATTACAATTTTCTGATATTATAGGTCAGGTTTTTTGGGGAAAACAAACAGAATATGTTGTTTGTGAGTTGCTTATGTCTGTGCTCATGCCAAAATGACCATGAGGGGTTAAAACACTAATGCTGATGTACTAGACATGGATGATATGAGCCATATTTTTGGTTCAGAAACATTGAATTCGTACATATCTGTGGTTGTTTATGGTCATCCTCACTCCCCCACACACAGCAGTCAACATCACTATGTGAAGTGGATGCTAAATGTGTTTATTCTGTGAGCAAATCCACAATGTTTCAGCTTTTAAGGTGCATTACTATGTACTGTGTTAGTTTTAATAGAATTCAAATTTCTTATGACTCCTGTGTGTTTATGTTTATTATCTTCTTACTTTATTATGCACATTTTTCTCTCTTTTTTTTCCCCCTTTACTCAAGAGTAACGCAAAAGTACAGTTACATTACAATGTACTTGCACTGTAATGTACCTGTGCAAATGGTAATAAGCTCGCTTTGTCTTTATTAAGAGTTTAATCTGGACAATGATGATGATGATGATGATGATGATGCATTCACTGAACAGACTTAAACATGTTCCAGTTTCACTTTATGTTTTGCTGCCCACTTCTGGTTTAGATTGAACACAACAGTTAAAAGAAACTTGCAGATACTTACAGCCATCAGTGAAACAAGGATTATATTTTTTATGGAAAACCTTTGTTTATTTCATGTTGTGGCATATTTGGATCAGGAGTTGGCAGTAAAGTGAAAGAACAAGTACTTTAAAAGTAGAATTTTGATATTTTTTTCTGCCATTGATGTAGTGTACATGATGAGAATGCTGGAAAAAATCATTAGAAATATTTGATTTTATGTTTGCTCATAGTAAGTGTCTTGTTATCAGCAGACAATCGCAGTCTTTTTTTTTTTTTTTTATTTCTGGCTGTTTGCCTCTTAATTATCTTCCTACGTTAAAGTGCATCACTGAGCTCAAACCCAGCTGGTTTCTGAGCTGCTGGAGGTTTTGATGGCAGATCTTCTCCTTAATGGGTTAGTCTTTTAAGAGTTCCCTGGTGAACAGTATATGACTTCAGATATTACATAACATGACAGTTATATTAAAAACCGAACAGTGGAAATAAATTTTTGCCTGGTTTCGTTTTTATAAAAATAGACTGGAGTGCCGTACGAGGTTACATCCCACTGGTGCAGTCGCCTCCTGTTTGTGACCCATGACTAACCTCCTAAACTCCTCTCCTTATCAGTTACTTTAATGAGGCTGGCTGGCTCATCACTGATTACTTATTGCTGAACATTTTTCGGGCCAAGTTGACAACAAGCACTCAGAATATAACCTTAATACAGAGGGAAAACCTTGTACTTGGTGTGCATGTTTCTTATACTTCTTATTTGTCTTTACAGGCATGGTGATGACCTGATTGTAACACCATTTGCTCAGGTAAATATGTACTGTTTGTAACCAGAAATGCTCTTACGTTGAGTTCCCCCTCTGTATTTTAAAGAGTAGAGTGGGCAGTGGTGGACGGAGTATTCAGATCATTACTTCAGTACAAATACCACACCATGAAAATACTCTACCAGATGTAAAAGTGCATTTAAAACATAACAAAGTGTCATTAAAGGTGTTTTATGTAGTACTGATGTTCCTAACTCTCACCAGCAGGGGTCAGTCTGGTACAAAAAAAGACTAAAACCACCAATGAATCAACTCTATGTATCCACAGACTGTATCACTCACTGAATAAAGCATAAAGCTCATTGTTTACACACATCTGTATTATGGTATTATCAAATTTTCTTCTTCAAATTAAAACTCATAGATGCTTTTTCACAGTCGCTCAAAATAACTGTCTTATAATCTTCACCTGCTGCATCAGCTGATAGTTTACATTATAGCTCTGTTAGCTTAGCTCTGTTTTTAGACAGAAAACAGCCACAGTAAACCACTAATCACCTCTGTTTTCTGTACGGTTTGTGTTGTCAGTAGCTGAACTAAAGATCTGTTTAGAACTGTCACAGTTTAGTCTGAACCATCAATCAACAAACGGCAACTTAGCAAAGATATGAACATCCCATAATAACTTTATACCTACATAAGCCTCATAATCAAACCCACCTGTGTAGAAGAAACGCTGACATTTCAGCATCAGACTCCATTGTTTTCATTTACAGCTGTGTCAAAACCTCTAGCTTTCATCACTTTGTCACTTTCTTTGACTCTTCTTTGATTCCATCTGATCACTTTCTGATGATTTGGTCAAAGGCCCTGTTCATTTTAAGTTATTTTTTAATATTCAAAAGTAGAAATATGTGAGCTACATGTAATTGTAGTGTTTAGTGTATGTTTCTTAACGGTAGTCATTGTGCAGTAAAATCTATTATATATGATGATTTACATTTATTTTACAGCTGCATTCATTCATTCATTTTAGTGATGTGTTTGTGGCTGAGCTCATTTTAACACACAGTGCAGACAGCTCAATAATCCATTAATATACTATTTAAGAACTATCCATTTGTACAACTACGCTTATACAACATACTTTCCACTCTGTACATTAACCAGATGTCAAGTAAATATTAAACTGCAGTTAAAACAACACACGGAGCGCTAAATGAACACAGTACAAAGGATGCTAATGATTATCCTTCTACCTATTTAGGTTCTGGCAAGCCTTCGAAGTGTAAGGAACAACTTCACAGTGCTGACCAATGTCCAGTGTGCCTCCAGCAAGTAAGTGTTGATGAGTTGAACTGATGCACGTAAAAGTGTATTCACCTATACTGGAGTTAAAGGGTTTATAAGTTTGGACAAAATTAATCACGATGTTTATGTTTTTACAGTAGAATCTCAGTCGAGTTAAGACTGTATGTAGACCAACTTAGTAGATTTTAACAATTATTCTTCTAAAATTCTATAAAAAAAGAACCTAAGGACTAAAAGTGTTGTTATAAAGAGGTTTGTTCCAACAGTCTTTAGCCATAGGTGTTCTCATTTTCTTATTCTGTGTTTCCTCAACTCCCCGGCCATTATGTTTGTGACCTGAAAATCTATTTCAGTGACGCATGACGATGAAGTAGCTCTGACGGTGGGGGATACGTCTTGACAAAGGTTAACCAGAGCCATTATGTTTAACAGTGACGTGACATACAGTTGGATTAGATAAACCACATCAGGAACAGGACTTTAGAAATGAAAATTAAAGTAAAAACAAAAGGGCGAAAAGCCTGATGGCCCTGATGAAGACACTATGAAGGTGAACTGTTCTGACAGTCACATCTCTATAGGTAATAAAGGACGTTGATTCATCATCATTTCTTAATTTGAGTCACTAAATGGCTTCCTAGGAAAGGTTACATGTAGACAGAAATTCATTTGGAAGTCTAAAACATCTACATTTAACTCTATTAATAAGAAAAAAACAAACTTCCTAAAGGTTCTGTGTGAGTTACACAGTAAAAAGTGTATTTTTATAGCGGCTTTTTTCTTAATTTCTAGTCCATCTCAGACAATACAAATGTAAAATAGTGACATGAAATGAACCAGATTAAAATTGCAGTTCTCCTGAATCAGACGATATTTGACACCTGACGCTGAAGGGAAAACTAAAGAACATGAATGAACATGAATTATTACAGGTCATGTAACGCAAAAGCTGTTCTAGTGATCTAATACACAATCAGCCTTATATGTGTTATATAAATATAAAAGTACGACATCTTTACGTCGCCGTCTTGACTCATTCTGCCACTTCGTCAATTGAATTAAAGGTTAATTATAAGTTTACATCAACGTTATTCTCTCCGTCCGTGCACCGTTATGAAATAACACATACAGTAGATGAGGCAGCTGTTCCATACGTCAGACATTTATTTTTAATGATGGTGCGAAGGTGAGATCTCTGTCTGTTAAATGTCAGCCGTCTGCATTATTTCTCTCTGTTTCTGCCTTTGCCCACATTTCAGGAAATCTCTTCAAACTGGAACATGAGATTAAGTTTTTATAGGTGTTTTTATTTCATCTGAAATTTCGTAAGTTATTATTATCATCTTCTTCTCCTTCTTCGTATCTGTAATAAACGCAAAAAACAAAAACTTTAGGCATTCACTAAAATAGTATAAACCAATTAAAATATGAATCAAGAAAAAACAAGAACAATTGTCAAAATATGGGGACATTAAAAATGTTCTGCTGCTGTTCCATGTTCCAGGTGCACAGTAAATGAACTAGACTTTAAATAAAAACAGGTGGCACTTACAGCAAAAATAAAATAATTAGAGTTTGTCTCATTTTGATATTAATTTTAGTACTAAAGGAGGTGATATGAGGAGGTATACTCCTAGTAAAAGCTGTAGAAATGAATAAAATCCAGTTTGCCATACGTGCAGTTCACACAGTTGACCACAAGGTGGAGGTATTGAGCTAAAAATGGTCTGATGTGTGACGTCGGCCACTGCAGCTGCTTCCAACCCTCACAGCTGAGCAGCTAAAGCTAAAGCTGCCATGTAAACAAAACACACCATCACAGTGTACACACAGACAAACGCACAGAGGTGACGTTCAGGACGGCGCCGTTATGATTCCACAGCTGTAGCTCATCGTTACAGTGCAGTGGAAGTGGAAAATAGAACTGTTTTCTGAATACATCATTTGTCCTTTACCTCTTGAGAAATTGAAAAATTGTTTCCCTCTCTGCGTCAGTCAATTACAAAGCTCTGTAAGGAATTTCTCTGTTATGATGAAGCACGAACAAACACTCCCACAGCTCCTCACATGGATGGTATGCCTCGTTGGTATGCATTTGCAGTCCACGGTCCATTACATCAGTGGTCACTGCATCATAATCCCAAACACAGAAAAAACCCTGCCTTTTCCTCTTAAATCCTCTGATACACTCAATATATGAAGATCACCGTACTAATAGTCATTTTTGGTTTACAGATTTAAGTGTAATGTTTTGCATAAGTGCACAACACATACAACCCTGTTAGATTCTGTTATATGGTGACTAGCACTTTAACTGTGTGCATTTGTTCACTCCTGTTACCCTCAGTTTATTCCAATATAACTACTATGTTAATATTTGTATCACATATTACAGTGTAGTTTGTATAATTAAAGATAACTACAGTAGGGTCTTTTAATACTATTTATATTCACTATTTATGCTTTATACAGATTATATTTTTAGATTACTTTGTTATTATTGTATTTATAGCTTTATATTATATTGTCGTATTTGTAGCTACGCTTCGTTTTTAAATTATTTGTCAACTGTTTTATGTAATGTCTTGTTTTGATATTCTGTATTAACTGGTGTCTGTTTACCTGCCCAGGGACTGCAGATGTAAATTAGCTCTTAGCTAACTCTGGTGCAGTCATGTGATTGCACAATGTCCCTGTCAAATAAAAAATAAACTAAACCCTGTTAAACTATGTTAGATGGCGAGAAGCGCTTTAATTGTGTACATTTGCTGTTACCCTCAGTTTATTATAATATAACTGTTATGTCAATATTTGTATCACATATTAAAATGTAATTTGTCGCTTAATTTCTGATGACATATAAAAGTACACAACACATACAACCCTGTTAAACTATATTATATAGGGAGTAGCACTTCAATTGTGTACATTTGCTCACTCTTGTTACCCTCAGTTGATTCCAGTATTAGTATTATGTCAGTATTTATATCACTTATTAAAGTGTAGTTTGTCGCTTAATTTGTGACGACACATAAAAGTACACAACACATACACCTCTGTTATGCAGCAAGTATCAGTTTCATTGTATACATTTTTGACTCCTGTTACCCTCACTTCATTAATAATTAATAATATTCCTATTATGGTATTGTATGTTTTGCCTAAAAAAGTGTATTTTGGATCTTAATTTTGACATTTAATGAGCACTATATTTTTCACTCCTGTTACCTTCAAATATTACTACTATTTTAATATTTGACTGATGCATTAAAGTGTACTTTGTTGCTTATTTTGTGAAAACATATAATAGTGCACATCACATACAACCCTGTCACACTATGTTAAACAGCAAATACTCTCATTGTACACATTTCTGACTCCTGTTACCCTCAGTTTATTCCAATACTACAACTATGTTAATATTTGAATTTCATATTAGAGTGTATATTATTCCTTAATTTGTAACATTTGAAATTGCACAACACAAAAAAGCTGTTAAACAGTATGTTGCACTGTCGGTATGTAAATATTTTTTGACCCGTTACCCTCAGTTTGTTCAAGTATTTAATTTTATTAGTAGCAAAATTCTTGAAATCTTTTTTTTAGGTGTAAAAAGTCCAGTTGCTTCCAGAGTCGGGGGTATTTCATGTCAGTACAGTCTGCGTTTTTGCAAAAATAGAGTCCAGAATCACAGTCTAATGAAAGCCGCACTATTCTTCAAAGCTGTGACAATCACACCCCTCCAGTAGAGGTGAGAATGCAGATGCAGATACTTTAGAAGTATGAATATAGGACATCGTTCCCTCTATTGTTCATTGTGAAGGTTTATGTGGGTGTTTGTGTGTCTTTCCAAAGATGCTAAGTGTTCTGCGCTGTTCCTGGGGCTATATTAACACTCCTTTTGCTGCATCGAGTATCTTAAGCCTGTCTGACCTACATTCAGCTCTGACACCTACAGAGAATAAAAGAGACACTCACAGGCATAGACAAATGTTTTAATGGACTCGCATATTGCCATAATTCTCCACAAAACATCACAGACATTCAATAAGACCCTGACAGGAAATTTATCAATAAACTGTCTCTTACTGCTGCAGCACCAGAGCATGACGACTGCACGAGCTCTTGTTGGTATAAGACGTCGCTGTTTTCATTCATTTTTCTTATTTTTAGTGACCTATATATGTTGTCGATCATTACGTCAGCTGGTATTTCTCAGTTATAAGTCTGTTTGCATGTTTTTTTCTGCTCAAATAATACTCTGGACTGAGGTTTATGTTTCTAGGGGCTCACGAACGGCAGAAATTTAATCGTCATGAGTTTATGTTTAGAAAAAAAATGGGCACATATGAAACACAGATGCCTCAATAAACTACTCCACACAGGCTATAAAACAAATAAAAAGGCTGTGAAATCTAATCAAAGGTTCTTAACTATACTCGTACATATTAAACCAGCGTTAAAATAGTTCAGTTTATTACTAAACATTTGTTGATCATAAATAACAACATATAACCCTAAACAAAGTGGATATTCTACATTTATTCTGCTTTAATACAGCACTGATTCTGTGAAAATACTCCATTACAAGTAAAAGTGAAAGTTGTACATTCAAAACTAAAATATATATAATCATCCAAATGTGTATAGTAGTAAAATGGTCCCTGTATGTGTTTTACTATTAAATATGATGTTTTTTGATTAATTTCACTTCTGCACTAATGTGTCTGTTTGGTTTTACTGCTGTACATGTTTATAGTTGAGCTCATTTTGGTAACTTTATGAACTGTTTTATTAGTTATATTATGGTATGGCTGAAGCGTCGCTGTCCTGTGAGAACCATCTGCCTCTACAAAGTCAAGTTTTTAATATTAAAAACACATGCTTTTGAGAGTGAAATTGGTGTTTTTTTCAAGGAAAAAGTAAAATATTATATAATATAGTTTCTGGAAAATAAAAGTCTTGGGGAAGGAGAAATATCAGAGGAAAAGTCTGTTGCTTTTGTTAATATCAGGAAAGTCATGAATCTCCTTAAATACCCTCTGGGTTTTGATAAAGTTGTAAAGAATATTGAACAAATTTATCTGTGTTTTCTCAGAGAAATACAAGTTTTTACTCCTAAAATTACAACTTAATTCTCATAACGTATACATTTTTTTCTTGAAATATGATGGCTTTATTCTCTAAACGTCACTGTGGCTCTAATCCTCCTTCATAGTTTTCAGCTTTATCTTCATTTTATTAATAGTTTATTAATTTTAAGTGGCAGAATTTTCTTTTTTTATTCATTTCATTTTCTCACTCTTAAATCTTAATCCTCCAGTTTATTAAGAAGAACATCCATAATCAACACGTTTGGAGACAGGTAACCATTTGACTCTAAAGTGTATTTCTATCTGTCTTTAAATAGCGTCTTTTCATCTGTGTGTTTCTGCAGGAGGTCCCCAGCAGCTGCGACTCAACCTCCCATCACCAGAGTTTGTCTCCCAGGTAAGAACCTCGTATGTGACTTTTCTGAAGCTGCTTGAAGAATCTGTCTCTTCTAAATACGTGGTTCACATCACTGTGTTGTTTTCTTAACATTTTCCCTGGCCCTCAGTATTCTTTTCCTCCTCACGCCCTTTCTTCTCTCGGTCACGTCCTTTTTCACATGAATTTGCCTACGTGATAACTTTCACTTTTTTTTTTGTTGTTGTTGCCATCTGTCTCCAGCGCCGACGTTGTAATCCGGACTATTTTGTCGTCAAGATCATTAACTCTGTGCAAACACAATTCAACAAGTAGCTCCGAAAAACACCCTCACACACACACGTCTGTGGAAGCCACTCACACAAAGATAACAGCGAAGATGTTGAGCCTGCCTTTTCTTCTTTCACCACGTTTGATTTTAAGCAGCTGTTTGTGTGTTTTACTGGATGTGTGTGTGTGTGTGTACATGTCTGCACCAGTAAGAGGCAGTGTGTGAGTACGTGTTTGCAGGCACAGTGTGTGTGTGTGTGTGTGAGCTGTGGCCAATATGTGAACATGTTTGACATGTGTGTTGCTGATGGTTATTTTATTTTTTATGCCCAGTTGGATAATGGACGCTGTACAGTATGTGTGCGGTTACTCTGCAAAGGCCATTTATTTGCTTCCGCCGCGATTTTCTTCAGAATCAGAAATAAATATATAGTTAAAAAGGTTGCGGCATAGTCACATTATAGAAGCCGCATTACGCTGCAATACGTCAATGCGTTCACTATTCAGGTCCCGATGAGACGTTTCTGTGACCACGTACGACAGTAATTTCAATGAGTCGCTTTTATAAGCAGGTGTGTGACCTATTTGGGGTTAAAAAAAGTTTCTTCCCAAGCTCAAACCTACTCCTGCCTTCTAAGAACACTATATATGCAAATGTAATTCTAGGTCATCTCTGAGTATAGGCATGCAGACCCCAAAAACATCAACAGTATGTAGTGAGATACACACAGAGCTTCATGTGTCCTCAATTAAGGTATCAAATTAAAGCATGGATGTCACCACAGTTCTTACACCTGAATGATGAAAAGTTGGAGGTCATATTTGGGCCTGGTGACGCCTCCAAAGTCGATGTTGGTCTGGTTTTTTGCATCGATATTTGACACATGCAGTAACGCACCTGGGTGGAAGGCCAGACAGCGCTCTCAAACCTGACACACATTCAATCAACGGTAAAGTCCAGCTGTTTTTCAACTCGCACAGCTGGAAAAAGTTGAATCATGCCTTCCTCCGTACCGTTTTGAGACTTTAACCCACGCTTTCATCACACTCAGACCACTGCAGCGTACTTTATGTTGGCCTCGGTCAGACGTCACTTGCTCGACTTTTACCTGGTGCCAAAATAACGGGACCGTATCACCCTGATTTTAGCACCAGTTCCCTGGCTCCCAGTTTATTTCCAAATTGATTTTAACATTCTTTTATTTGTTTTTAATGGCCTTGCCCCTCAGTGTCTGTCAGACGCTCCTTCACGCTCAGATCAGTCACTGTTAGTCGTCCCTAAGACACAGAGGAAGCTGAAGGTGACGGGGCTTCTGCGGTTTTTGGCCCCAGACTGTACCGCTGTACATCAGACAGGCCCACGTTTCTGTTTCTAAGTCCTTTATTAAAACACATGTTTTCTCTTTGACTTTTAACTCAGTGTGAGATGGTTAGCTTCACACTGAGTTGTGTTAATGTATAGTTAGTTTTCTTGTTTTTATGAATTCTTTTATGTGTTTTATTTGATTTTATATCTGTATACAGCATTTTCATAAATAAAGTTGAGATGAATAAAATAAATATAATAACTTATGGAGAAGTGAGACCGAGCCATTCGATTGTGTAATGAACCTTTTCATGAAGCTCAACAGATCCTCCTCAGTGTAATATATAAATAGACTGTATACATTTATTAAAATAAAACAGACACTCAGAAAACACAGTGCCGACATGTGCTCACAGGATAAAAGTAGAGACAAGTGAGTAACAATGAAACTGAAAAAAACTGACTTAACCATCAAATTGTCAACGTGTTTTGAGATCAAAGTTGAACTAATAAAAATGAAACCTCTGCTACTTGGTAAACAGCTTTTTCAAAACACAAAAACACGTCTGTATTTTTGTATCGGTGCTCAGATCATATTTAGTCATTTTCTGCTAAAATACCTACGGGGTTTGCTTCTTTTCCTTTAAAAGTGACTCCCACACTGGTTTCTCTCCTCTTTTGTGTATGGAAATAAAGGTTCCTCAGACAAACTTGTGTGCAGGGACTGACTGTAAATATGACAATGTTTTTTTCAGTTTTTTTTTTATCTATCATTCCAAATAATAAGATATTAAGATAATTCTATGAAGTTATTATATCAAAACAGAGAAAAACTAAAGTAAAAGTGAGTTTTTCAGCTAAATATATCAGTGTCTAAAACCACTGTCATTTATTAAACTATATGGGTTTTATTATTGAATCAGTTTTGTAGATGATGATGGTGTTTCCACGGTAACTACGAAGCCTCTGAAGGTCCAAATGGGTCATATCTGATGCCACTGAAAAGAGGAGAAACTGCATTTGAAATTGAAGAAATAATTTTGTGAAGTTGTTGTTTGATATCCACAAATGACTTTGTACGGGTCTGTTTGTGTTACTGCTGATGGTTTCACGCTTCAACAATGTGAAATACGTTGTTTATTGTCTGTGTTTGTGCTGAATATGTGCACAGATGTTGCGATAAAGGCCTGTGGGTGATCAGCGTTTTTAGAATACGTTGTTATTTAAGCCAATTTTGCAATTTTGCCCTGATAAATTGTGTGACTTGAATGTTGGTAAATGCATCAATGTGAGTAAGCCTGTGTTTGTGTGTGTGTGTGTGTGTGTGTGTGTGTGTGTCGTGGGGAGGTGTTCCTGTGGCTCTGATTGACGTCAGCATGCCTGTATGTGGCTTCTGTTGACTTCCTGTCATAGCAGATGGGCTAAGTTTTTACTTCCTCCTTCAGAGCCACAGCTCATCAGGTGCTCTCAGTTGTATGTTTGTGTGTGAGTGTGTGTCAGAGAGTTTGTGAAATGTGTGTGTGTGTGTATATCTGGTAAACCGCCGTCATAATGTGTGAAGCGACCTTTACATATGAGAGCAAACAAGGTTATCAGATATACTGGAGGTTAACGTCAACTTCATTAAGTGCAGGGGCCTTGAGACATGAAGACTCCATATATTTATATATTTACGCTGAACTTTCCCCTTTTTTACTCCGTGTGCAATGTTGGTCTGCGTTAACCCTGGAGGACCTACAACTATTTCGGTGAATGACGTTTCCTCTAAATGTAACCTTTCCTAAGAGATTTGTACAGTCTGTAAAAGCCGGTAAATCAGCAGCAGCTACGAAAAACCAACTGTAACAACAAACAGAAAAAAGAAAACGCTGTGAGTCGGTCACAGACTCAACCAAATAATAAAAAAGACACGTGACAAACTTTAATATACAACATAGGGCAGAGAAGGGGAATATGTTAAACTGCATGAATGAACTTTAACTGGTGCAATGACATGGTACTAATTGGTGTTTTGCTGTACATTCGACTTTATTTGTCTATTATTTATCACCTGTGTGTATTCACTACTACAGTGATTCAAATAAACCTGTAAATTTATCACCATTTTTTTTCTTTTCCTGTTTATTAAATTATACATTTGCACTAACATGTACTTAGACATAAAAAACCCACACAAACATAATACAAAAAATGAAATTGCACAACAAACCTACAACCCTGTTAAAAAAACAAGGC
>JAPQRQ010000019.1:5551751-5562624 GCA_037367365.1 Apogon talboti | reverse complement strand
TCACTGCCTTGTAATGCATGTGGAAATGACCAAAAATAGTCACTTGCCCGATAAAGGGTTAAGCTGCTGGATTTGATGGGTTTTTGGCAGTTTTGAGCAAAATTTCCATAATTAAATTCAATATGTTGTAATCCAAGTGATCTGAGATGAAACACAAGTCCGACTTCCTTCTGTGGACTCAGTTTTCATTCATTAGAAAATATACTCCATGACTCAGACCGCTTATTTGTTTATTTTATTTTATTCAATTTTATTCATTTTTATCCCAAAAAAGGAAAGTGTTGAGGTAAAACTTTGGACAATACTTGAAAATGTGCATAAGAATAGATGATGGTGGAAACACACTTATTAAAGTCTGTTGATATATTATTATCGTTTCTCTACTCCGCTAAAAGCTGTCATTTGACTTTTTGGAGTAAAATAATATTTTAAAATACTATTTAAGTGTACACCACTGTGACTCAGGTGGTAATATGGAGTTTAGAAGAGATAAGACAATAACATAAATCTATGTTTTTTTATTGGTTACATTATACAACTTGTAATTTCAGAGACAATACAATTTATTTGAACTCTGACAGTTTTCTTTACCTCTAATAGTGTTTCTAACATGTCACATCTGAGCCTAAGACTAATTTAAGACATTTTTTTTTTTTGCATTTTTTAGTTTCAGTAAATGGTCTTTTGTTGTCCTGTACTTCATCATTTCAGACATGGCCCCATCTTTAATACATAACAGAAAACATGTTGCTTTTTAACAGGTGTTGCTTTTAATAGATCACTACAGTGTAGACACTCCAGTGTTTGATTAACAATTAATTGAGCAAGTGACGACAGGAATAGAGTAGTTTACTTTATGCCATTAAGTTTGACTTTGCTGAATCATTGTCCGTCAGATGTCATACAAATAGGCCCCTAAAATATAAACACAAAATGTGGCTTAGGTTAACCTAGCACACATTACCAGCAACTTCTCGTACTTGTGTAAACACCGCAGAGTGACAGTTTAAACAGCTGAAGTGCTAAGTGGCATATGTGGAGCGTGATTGTGTAAGGTATTGTACCGGTCCCATAGAAACTGCTTTGGTACAGTATATCCAGACACAAATCAGTGTCGGGAGAAGAGTCTGTTCTTGTCTATCACAGATAAGACTGTTTACCGTCCGTCTCTGAGAAAAGGACAGACCTTCAGTGTTTGCTCTACACTGGAATGCTCATTTGTGCCCATGAACCAGTTCTTAAAGTGTGCCTGTGTGTAGCATGTGTCCCTGTAAATGTTCATTATTAACAGTCTAATGCCTCCTCTCAACAAGCTGAACTCAAAGCTGCTGTTTCTCCTTTATGTGATGACCTGTGTGGCTCAGTGTTGTCTGTATGTGCTGTGGCTGTATGTTCTAATGAGGCCTTTGCCGTGCTTTGTCTTTGTTTTAGTAGAAAATGAACCATAGATTTAATTAATCAGCCAACTCATGTGGAATAGAGTACTATCTACAATAAATGAGCAATATTTTCCCCTAAGGAAACATTAAACTGTGCACAGGGAGTGAGGAGTAACATTAATCTACTATTTCCATGGGGAAGATGCATTGGGATGGATGATGGGATTGAGGTAAGGGATTTAAAAGTCAGTACGAGCAGAGAGGGTGAGTTGAAAGTATGTCGGAGTGGATGTTGTGGCAAACTTCAGCTACGTTATTGCTTAAACTGGCCTCATTTCACGCTGTACTTCCACGACTGTACTCAACTTTGTCCCTATTCACACAGGACTAGTATAACCTATAAACATTCATTTATATGGAAATAAACTCCTCACATCTGTGTTTCGTGTAGCACATTAGCACAGGAGAAGCAAAGTGGTCTGTGTTTTTTTTTTTACATTATTCTAAGCTTCTGCTGTCAAGTCATCACATATATAAAAATGCTCCTTACTGTAGCTCCCTTGTATGTCACCCATCTCATCATTTTTTAGGAGATTGTGTTTCATAAGGTTTTAAGTTTGCTCTTTCTGTGATTATCCATGTTTCCTATGTCACTGAGCAGAAAATGACTCTAGTAATGTGGATGATCGGAGTGGGACTAATATTGTTGGACAACCTCTGATTTTACTGAGACAGGGTAGGTCATTTGCAGTGGAATTTAGAGACGTGGTTGGTTTGCTATAGATTCACATCACTGATGATGTGTGCACTTACCACATATTACCAGAGGTCCTGTGCTAGTTCCGTGCAAATAGGGCTTTACTCTTATTCAGGCGTTTAATGCACTGGCTAATAATGGTATCATCTTCTGTTTTCAGTTTAGTCTTTGTTTTTTTCTTTTGGATATACGTACATATCATCTCAGCTTGACGTACTGTACCTCTCACTCAAAGCAGAGAAGGTCACACTATCAATTTTTATGCTTCACTTATTCAAAGCTTCGGGACAGGATAGTTTTATTGGTGTCAAAAAAACAAAAAAAAAAACATAAGTACCTTTTAACATATTGCCAGAAACAAGACTTCGGTACTGAACTCCAGGCTGTAGGTAATGCTACCAATCATGGGAAGTTTGGGCTGTTTGTAGGTGTTTTCCCAGACAGGTATGAAGGTCAAATATAAGGATAAGGGTTAAGGTCAACTATATTAATGTTTGGTCTTTGAAAAACAGAAATGCTTTATCTGTTTTTGTTTTACTCTTAACTGATTCAGGTTGTAAAACATCATAAATTAACCTAATAGCTGATGAAATTAGCTGTAGTGCACCTGCCCACTGCTCTTTATGCACAGTATATAAAGGGTTACATACAGAGGACAGAGCTTCAAATATTTGCTGTTGATTATTTCTGATCATCCCAAAAAGGGTTGTCAAGTCATTTTTTATTTATGCAGTACAAACTCTGTGTTCATATGTGGACAAATGGGAAAAAAGTACAAACCAAATACTTCATTAGTTAATATGTAAAAAAAAAAATTCTGTATCTGAATCAGTGTTGTGTTTAGCTTGTTGTTGTCACGTTTAGATGTTATTTTTTCCCCATTTCTGCAGCTGTTTTCAATTGACGAAGAGAACAGCGTGAAGCTCATTATAAGGACTGTGTCGGAGGTGCTTGACCCGGGGTCATTTATTATGCTCTTCAACTCTCTATTGAGTGCTCATCTGTCATTCTCACACCCGCGCTAAAATGGGTGTTTATACTTCATAGACTCTTTGTGCTGTGCTGTGGGTTCCCCTCACAGATTAGAGATCTATTCAGCACAATGATCCACTCATAATTCTGTCCTCAGATAACTCTGTGCGCTGTGCTGTAGTGCTCCAGAGAGCAGGACTAATGGGGCTGCAGCAGATTGAGCTGCGCTTTGTGTGTGCACAGTGCAAACGTTTAGTAACAGTACATTTTGTGACTGTACGAGCCATGAGCACACATTTTATTATGGCTTACATCCTTCTTTACACATTATTCGTACCTATTTTAGAAAGTCAGTGAATTTAACCCCTTGCATGTCGTATTATGACATGCTCAGAATGCTTGGAACAGTAGAAATACAATGCAGTACTATCGGCAAGTGCTGCCATATAAAGGTTTTTTAAGTTTTAAAAGGGTCGTATGCAGTGTTGATATTGCAAACTCTCAATAGCACAAAGAAGTCATTTACCAGAACAAACTTAGGACCGAAACTACAAATGAATCAACTCTGTGTATCCACAGACTGTATCACTACTGAATAAAGTAAAAAGCTAATTGTTTACACACATCTGTATTATGGTATCATCAAGTTTTCCTCTTCAAACTAAAACTCATAGCCATTTATTTTGACAGTTTGTAAAAATAACATTGTCTTATAATCTTCACATGGTGCATCAGCTGATAGTTTACATTATTGCTCTGTTAGCTTAGTTTTTTTTAGCTTAGCTCTTTTAGCTTAGCTCTGTTTGTAGACAGAAAACAGCCACAGTGAAACCACTAATCATCTCTGTTTTCTGTACGGTTTGTGTTGTCTGTAACCGAACTAAAGATCTGTTTGGAATTGTCAATAATAGTTTAATCTGAACCGTGGATCAACATATGCAACTTAGCAAAGATAATAGCATCACATAATAACTTTATACATTCATAAGCCTCAGAATCAAACTCACCTGTGGCAAAACGCTACCATTTCATCATCAAACTCCCTTCTTTTCATTTAGAGCAGTGAAAAGAAGCGCTTCAGCTTTTATCACTTTGTCACTTTCACCGACTCTAAAAGTTGTTTCTAAACGGTTCTCATCCCATCTGGTCACTTTCTTTGGTCCCAGGCCCAGTGGTGTTAGTTTTTCTCACCATGGGAGTCTGGCAGAGTGAGTCACTACTCCCTCTAGTGGTCACATAACCCCACCCCCCCGTACATAAATTCAATTTATATCTCTATAATACAGTACAGTGACATCTTTGGCAGAACTTCAGGGCTCTTTATTTAAAAAACTCTAGTGACAATTTGAGATAATTTTCTAATATTTGAAAGTAGAAATACGACATAAAGTTCATGAGTGGAGATAACTCTTGGTTTATACATGTTTACAGTACTTGCCAAGTGCCTCATGCATCACATTGAAAGGCAGTGGACTGTGGAGCCCAGCTAGAAAGACAAAGAGATGATGAGAGCGTTGGCTGCTTTCTCTCCATTTCCATCTATCGTAATCCTTCCGGGCAGCCTCACCGCCTGTCCAAACATTATTATCATCATCTCCTTTATGTGTCACACAGAAAGAAATACAGTTGAATCATGATCGGCTCTCAGAAGAAGGACGGGAACCGCGGCCTAGTATTAAACCACAACTCATGAAGCTGTCCTCCGTCATGCTCACTGCCGCAGCTTTCCTGTGCCAATAACACTGACTCGGTACTTCGATATGTAGCGTGTATACAACTCTGCTCACTTTGACAAATGCATGTCCCGCAGTGTGACGAATTGAGTCAGTGTGTGTGTGTTCAGAGAAGTCATGTTTATCTAAAAGGGGCGCTTTGCATCATCAGGTGAAGTGGTGAGTCTACCTGTGTACGTGTTCGACAGCCAGGACCTGCCATCACGGTGTCTGTACACTGTGTGACAGATGTGGGTAGATGTACGTTTGCTCTGAGATGGGAGGTGAGGAATACCACGGCCGTCCTCCAAACCGCTCCACTCAGATCTCACCGTTGTTTATATGATCCGACTCTTGGAGACCAGCTGATGTCATCAATAATATTTTCTACTCCCGGCGTCTTTATCATCCAGGTTACAGTAAATGCAGCAGGGATTAACATACAAGGTCACATAGGTATCGGTAGACTCACTCATCGCTGAGGCAGTATCACCAATCTGTCAGGGAAAATGTGAAAAGAGCTTGTTTTTTTGGGTTTTTTTGTTTAGTTTTTTTTTTGTTCGTGTTGTGGAGACCAGGCTTTAGTGGACATTCGATTTCCACGCACAGATCAAGCAAGCCGATTGGCTGTGGTTCTGGCTCTAGACCTTGTAACAATAGTTCCCACATGCATTTAATCACAAACAATTGTCTTTTTACAACCTTTGTCCGTTTACAGTCTTTTCATGTGAGTGAACCATGAAGTTTTGTGTAATGTATCTGGCTGCAAACGTGAAAAAAAGAACTGTTCGTTTGTCGGTAGTGGTTTGCTTTGTGTGTGAATAGCTGAGACTTGTTTTTTTTGCTGTTGGAAGGCAGCTTTTCACACCCATTTGGAGACCAGGGTGTTGTTGGCTGTTAGGAGATGAGAAGAAGTGAAAAATGTGCTAAAAGGATTTTTAGTTATGCAATGGCTCAGTGTTTGTCTTTTAATTTTCTTCTCTGCCTATTTTATTGATTACAAGTATTACAAGTGCTCATACACAACATCCATAAACACACACAATGGCTGTGTTTACATGCACACTGGTTTCCCGTTTGTGAAGCTTATACTGGTTTTGACCGGTTGGAACACAGCCTTTACATAAAACACAGTGAAATCTGCACACTTATGTTACTCTATACATGATAAATAATAACATACAATTATAACAAAAGGGAACAAGTATTTATAGACCTCAGTCTGCTCACTGCCAAAAAGTGTAAAGCATTATTTTTGGGGAAAAAATGTTCATAGACCATGTATTGACATGTATGACAGATGTTGTCAGCTATGGATTAAAGGGTAAAGAACAAACATTAGATGGCATATGAAACCCCTTTACACCGAAAGGAGAATTATTAACTTATATAGTATGTATCTGTTTTTAATACTAGGTACTGTGTGTGTGTACTAAGATGCAGAGACCAAGTTTCTCTACGTGATAATAAAGGGAGTTAACTTAGTGTCCTGATTAGTCATTACTGCTGCTGACATTTTAGCAGTTGCTGCCGAACTTTAAAGTTATTGTAGCTGTAGAAAACAAGGCCACTGTGGTTTCTGCAGATTTGTGGACCTGTTTTACCGGTGTTCATCCACTGTCAGCAACAGGTACACATGCCCTCCGGCTGTTATTATATAACTGACACTATGTAGGACAAGGAGGAGGAGGAAGATCTGCAGCCATGACTGATGGCAGAGGGTCAACATGATTCTCCTGAGTAATAGCTAATGTTAGGTACTATAAGCATTAGCTGTGTGTGTAATATGGGATAATAAAGTGAGCTAACCTTTAACCTCTAATGTGCTAAGTGCTAATGCTAACCGCTAATGCTAAATGCTAATGCCATGTACTGTGTCTGTGTTAGAATAGTTAAAATGCAAAGACCGAATTTCCGTACAGGGATAATAAAGCAAGTTAACCTTTAACCTTTAGTCTTTTTATCAGTAATTAGCAACTAGCATTAGCACGTAGCACTCATTAGGAGCAGTGAGCTACCAGTGAGGCATTCAGGGACCAACTCCAGATCTTCATCAACACCATGGTCAGGGGCACCAACAGGAGAATTAACTGATATTGTATGTACCTGATTTTAATATTAGGTACTATGTGTGTACTAGGATGTGTAAAATGCAGAGGCCAACTTTCTCGTCAGGGATAATAAAGTGAGTTAACTTTAAATAGTAGTGTCATGATTGTAGTAGTTGCTGCTGAACCGTAAAGTTATTGTAACAAGAAAACAAGACCGCTGTGGTTTATGCAGATTTGTGGACCTGTTTTACCGGTGTTCATCTACTGTGAGCCACAGGTAGACATGCCCTCCAGCTCTTATTATATAACTGACACTATGTAGGACAAGGAGGAGGAGGAAAATCTGCAGCCATGACTGATGACATGATGGAGTTCAATGACTGGTTTTAATATTATTTTAATGTGGTAATGTTTCTGTATTGATTTCAGGTGTAATCTGACTTGTTTCCCTGTTCGATGTCCAGTAGGTTGTTTCACTGCAGACTCGAACAGGTTAACATCCAGATGCTTTCTTATCTATTCTGCTGAGTATATTCTTTTTTTTATATATAACTCAAAGACAAAATAATGTGTATCTGTCACCGTCATGTTTGTACTTCTGTTACATCATTTAGCACCTGCATTCTAATCTGCAACCACCAAAAAATTAGATAAGATTTGTATATGTAACAGTATCCCATACACTATCAGAGGACTCCAACGACAATATCTAAGTTTCTCAAAACTGGGAAAAGGCCTTATCTGGGATACTATAAACAGATCATGTGTATCTGCACAAACACAAAGACGTGATAGTTACAGTAACTGTGGCGTGCATGTAAACTTAATCCAATGCACTGTCATCATTTATCCTTGAAAATTATTGCTTTGCATTTGGCTACGTTGTGGATATGTTTCAATATTTTCAGAACTTAATGTATATTTTCTGTTTTAGTCACTCCTCTGACAAAAAGGAAACAAGATGGTACATGGGAAGGCTTTATCCTAATAAATAAATGACATAAAAACATTAAATGTTTGCTTAATTTGTTTGTCAGAGACTTTAAATTGAACTGGATTATGATTAAATTTACCATTAAAACATAATATGTGGTTTTCTTGTAAATGTATCCTCTGAATTCATTTATTAGATATTAAAAGTACACATTTAATGTATTTTTGTTCAAGATCAATTGAGCTTGATTACATTTTTCAGTTGATATAATGACCAAAAATGATATAAAAAGGAATTTTTTTTACTTTTTCATGATTAAATGACATCTTCAACTTGTCAAATAAGCCATCCAGATAACATGTTGTTACAAATGTTGTTGTTACTTACCTCAGTGCAACACCTACTAGAGCAGTGCTTTACAAAATTAATAAATTCTCCATAAATGTCTCTGTAACTTGTGTATTTAAGTCCAAAATACTGAAAGGGAAGTGGTAGACCCATCTGAAGCTGATCGCATCTAACATTTTAACAAGTTTAACGGTTTCTTGGAAGAAAAACCACAGACTTTAAAAAAGCCACAAAAGTATCTCTGAAAAGAAGTTCTGCTGTATTTAGATAAATAAATCTATGAATGCATTTTGTCATCGCTGAATAATTTATTTAGACACATTCATAGTCATTCAAGGTAAAAATCCTTCACACTCATTCATTTATCTTTTTTGATCCTGACTTGAAGATGATTACACAAGTGTCCTTAAAATGATGCACTCTCCTGTCCTTTGCTCTTTTCCAGGAATTTAGCCACTTTGCTTTTTCTTTGTACGGTGGTGATTGATGAGTTGCTGCTGCAGTACTTAGATCCTCCGGGAGGCAGATAGAAGGGGGAGATAGACAGAGGGGGAGAAAGGTAGGGAAGGCTGTGCACGCCGCTGTGTTCACTGGAAATGTGTTGCATAAGAGCTGAGCTCATTACCACATTGTGATGGAAAGACACACTTCCATGTCAGAGCCTTACACTTTCCCTGTCCTTTCAACCTCAGTCTGTTAAGTGGTTTGGGGCTTCGTTTGTGTTGTTTTTCTAATTAGTTTTAATAGTTGCGCAAGATATTATTTGATTCAGTTTTTATCAGTGGGATGACAGTATTAAATGTATGCTCTAATGTAAGTTTTATGGTTGTTTAAGTTGTTTGTTGTCGCCTCGCTTGATAAAAAACATCTGTTTATTTTGTGTCACAGAGGAATAATTAGTAGTCGCTTGCATTATATTGCACTTTATATAAATGAAACATCTATCTATCTATCTATCTATCTATCTATCTATCTATCTATCTATCTATCTATCGAAAAAAGTTTTTGGACATCCTATTCATTTGTGATTTATTAAATGAAGGATCACTCTTAAGTCATTGAACTCTGAGTAGTGGGCCTGTACTTGTATGCCAAGTATTGTTCCATTCTCCAAACCCACATGCTCCCTTCAGGCAGAGACAATGAAGCATATTAATCAGTAATGAATAAAAGTAAAAACAATAACACCAAATTAGTTCTCAGAGAACAGGATGTAGTTCCACTGACACTATGTTCACTGTTCATGCTGACAACGCCACCAGGGACCGGTCCGGTGTCTTACCCGGACCCGGACCCGGACCTGGACCTTTGAGTGGCTGGGCCTCTGAAGACGATGCTGCAGGAGTTGCAGTGTTCAGTCAGTCCCGTAGATGTACCAAGTCTGAAACCCACTAGTTTAATTCCTATTGAGTACTACTGTGTCTAAACTTAATGAATGTATTACAAAATAACCAAACATGTTAGTTTTGTTTAAAAAGTGTCAGTGTAAAACACACTAAATACATAAAAGCAACATAAAAAAAGAATAAAACAGCAAAGAGGCAAATAGAACGTACCGGTGATATCCATAACTCACTCCATCTATAGAGCTTCATGCAAAGCAGCAACATGTTTCCTTCATAATTAATCATTACATAAAATATATTTATACTTGTCAAAAGGGAGTTTCTGGGAAAAGTCTGTGCACTGTTTTGAACAATTGAGTCACAAGGAAAGGAAAATTGTACATTATAGGAGAAATCAAGTCTTTAGCATTAGTCAATATTGCACTGATGATATGACAGTGCAGGGTAGTGGATGATGAACTGAGGCCTCATCTGATTGGCCAAAATGATTTTTCTTCGTCATCATGTTTTATATGTGTATATAAATGGTTACATAGTTATAATGCTTTAATTTCATTCATTTTCAGAATCAATAGCATTCAGTTTTGAAGTCCACTCAGTTTATTAGTGTGTTCTGAACGCAGGGATGAAAGTGTATGTGTATTTTGTTCCTATATAAGTAGTACTAATGTTGAATATGTGTCCACCACTGCCTATTGTTGATCTGTTAATCCATCCATGGTTTTATTTCTTAATGAAGACTGATTATATTTTGTACCCAGCCCTGATATTTTGAGGCCTATGTCATTTCAGATACGTTATAGAACAGGGCCAGCTGATGCATACCTCCTCCAGCAATAGGTCACATGTCACATCTCCATGAAATGCGGGTGTCAGTCAGGTGCCTTAAGAGGGTTAAAGAGGGTTGGAGGTTTCCATATACAGCAAATGGCATCTGAAGGGTTTCAGAATAGACGGCAGGATCGAAACCACTTAACTGATTTATTTTATTCCTGTGCATGTGATTTGTGGCTCTTTATCATGGTCAAGGTCAGACGTGTTGTTTTAACGGTGAGTTCATGCTTTAATTGAAAATAATTCCTGCCTTGAAAGTTTGCTAGAAATAACTTGCCCAGCCTCTGCTTTACAAGCCTCCGGTGTCATAAACAACCGCCAGCGCCAAGTATTTACCCTACTCAAAGCTCTCATGGCCACTGGCACGGACTCCTCCGGCTGCCAGCCAAGGGAGATCCAGAGCTGAGTTTTGGGAAAAGACCCACTCGGCTGGGTGGAGGTGTGTGTGTGTGTGTGTGTGTGGGTGTGTGTGTGTGTGTGTGTGTGTGTGTGTGTGTGTGTGTGTGTGTGTGTGAGTGTGGGCATACGCTGTGCACATGT
>JAPQRQ010000019.1:5510983-5522713 GCA_037367365.1 Apogon talboti | reverse complement strand
GAGTTCCACAGCCTGGTGCTGAGCAGCTGAAGGCTGGGGCACCCATGGTACTGAGGCGTGATGTGGGGACGGTTAGTAGTCCAGCAGAGGTGGAGCGCAGGGTGCGGGAGGGGTTGTATTTTTGAAGGAGGTCGCAGAGGTAAGAGGGGGCTAGATGGTGGAGAGCTTTGTATGTGAGGAGGAGGTTTTTGAATTGGACATGACAGGTGTGTGCAATTTAAGTTGTGCAAATTCCAAGTGCTGCAAGGATCATACATCAGTATATGGAGTATACAGTATATGGAGGAAAGATCATATAGTATATACTGTGTTTTCAACTTCACTTCTGAACTTTTCATTGCCCATATTTGCTCAAACTCAGACTTCTGGTCTTGAGTCACTTGTAAAGGTGTTAATGTTTAGGTGCATTTTGTTTTATTTTGAAAACTGACCAGCTCTATTTCATGTATCTGACTTCGTGTTGGTCATGTCTGGTTTATGCTGCTTGATGCGACAGTGGAATTGGGTCCCTCAAAAATAGGTTTGCCACCTAGTTTTAGCAAAGCAGAGCGCCAGCCCGGTTCTGGGACACATCTGACATACGGCAGGTGGAGACTTGAGCAGCGTGTAGAACGGTGGCGATGAACTCTGGAGGCCATGGCGCTGCCGTGACGCACCACTGAGGGATAAAGAAAACAGATGTTAGATTACATTTATGTTGCAATGTTTTTTCTGATCTGTATGTCTGAAAAATGGTAAAAGCTAAAGCTGGGTGTTCACTTTGCAATTTTGCGCCATTACAGACCAAATATGACAGAGATATAGTAGTAATATCTTTAGTTGTGGATAAAAGCAGTGGTCTTACTGTATGTTGCACAGTTTGGCTGTTGATGAACTTATAAAACAGCTGAAATCCCACAAGTTTAGCCTTAAAGGGGTGGTCACTGAAGAAACCATGTGACTCAGGCATCAGGAAATCAGTGGGCAATGTGTCGTAATAATACGAGTAATCAAGAATATCATCATTTCTGAGAATCGTAAAATTGAGATTGCTCCTCTGGAGACCTTTCTTTCCTAAATTACAGAATGATTTGCCTCGCCATATCAGACAGGCCTCCTCTCTGTCTGTTTTTAAATCCCGTCTTAAAACCCATCTTTTCTCCTTGGCCTTTGACACCATGTGAGATTTTTGGATGTATTATTATTTTTATTCTATTCTTTATTTGGTATTTGTTTTATTTTTTATTGTTTTTAATTGTACAGCTGTTTTTATGTCATATTAGTTTTAATTGTACAGCTGCTTTATGTCTTTTAATTTATTGTTGTATTTTATTCTTTTATTTTAGTTTATAAATAAAGTTGGATTGGATTGGATTCTTGACTAACAAAAGTTCAATACCTGTTTGTTTCTTACAGATTGGCATTGGCATCATTATTATTTTATTATGTTTGTTTTGCTATAGTTTTTCTTTTTGTTTTAACTTTGCTGTTTTAGTGCATTTTGTCTTCTTTTAATTGCTAACAATTTGCTGTTTTTTATATGATATTATACCTTATAACTCTGGTTTTGAAAGGTGCCACAGATTTAATGTTTATTATCATGATAGTATTTGGTCATAGTGTAATTACTGGACAAATAATGTTGTAATGATGAGTGCTGCAAGTGATTTAAGGATGAAAGTCAAGGTATGGGGAGTGTTTCTAGTTTTTCCAGAGGGAAACTTCAACATGGATAACAGAGATCAAGATAATCCTCAAAACATATTGTGTAATTACCACTTTACTTTTCTTCACGCCACAGATTTATAGTTTCTCATAAATTTACTGTATCTTTCCTCAGTCGACAGGACATGGATCGTGCAAAATCCAGAACTCTGCTTCCAGAGACTATAGTTTCTATCATGATTTCCTGTCAAATTTAGGTTTAGGCCTTAAAATCACTATGGTTCGGTTTGGTTTATAGACTGTGTGTCATTTTGCAGCCTATAAAAATGCTTTGGTCAGGTTTAGGAAATTATCATGTCTGGGTTTAAATATACAGTGAGTCCTTTTTATTACATTTTTGAGGATATTTGCTATATTAAATTCAGCCTTTGCCAGGTCTCTAGTCGTATATGAATGTACGTTTTGAGGGACATGGTTGAAAAACACTGCGACTGATTAAAACAGTATATAACTGATATACATGTACGAGGCTACAAATGTTGACATGGAATACAAATTACTGCTGTTTTGGAAAAATCGAGGTATAAACAACAATTATTTTGATTAATTATGTAAAAACTGCAAATGTCAGCAAAATTTCACGGCGTACGTCCTCAGTTGTGGAGCGACGAACCAGCGTCGAGCCAAACCATTTGTGTGACTAACAACATGGGTTGGGTTTCTATTATTCCAAGACATAATGATCCCATTTTCCTTTGAGGTATAAGAAGAAGTGGCGTGACATTACATTAAATTGTTGCTATAAATATCCCAGATGACATTGAGAAATCACAGAGTCCGTTGCTCTTTAATTAGCGCATAAATTTAAGTAAGTGCTGGACTGGTGGTGAGGTGGATCAATGGAGTCATGACTGGAACCGTCCACTGGGGCACGGATCAGAGTAAAACTGTTACACAAGCATTATAGTTATGAGCGGATTTAGTATGCGGAGACCCACAAGATGTTTGCCTCGTGACTGGTTTCAGGTCCAGGCTCATTAAACCAGATTTGAAGGCTTTGTACTCATTTTTGTGTGTTTTGAAACTGGAGTCATGAAAGCGGTTAAAGGCTCAATCCAACAGTCGTAGTTCTCCCCCGACGCAGCCTCGCCGCCACACACATGCACAGACCTCTGTTTACATCTGTCGATCGCATGAAAAGACCCACTGCCCTGGACTGTAAGACTCATCCATCAACCCAGTTTCATTTCACCAAAGCTATGTTCCGTATGTGGGTTTGACTGACAAAAGGCTCAGTACCCACAAACCTCAGCAGCTGCCGCCGTGGAGCGACTCAGAGCTGCGGGGGAATGTGAGACGCTTTACTTTTGTGAATTGTCGCTCATTCAATCGGCTTAATCTGCTGAATGTCTTATCCAGGTTTTAGCGTCAGTAATCGCTTCGGATCAGTCGGTTCCCTCTGAAAAACTTCTCGGAGCTTATTGACCTATGACCTTTTAAGGTTAATCAAAAATCCTTGTTTCCTCGAGTACAAAATGAGTCATGATCATGAATTTAATAGTCAGCTTTCGATTCAGATATGTTGTTTGTGCATGAAATTATTTTATTTAGCTTTTTTATTTATTTTTGATTTATTTTGATTTTATTTTGATTTTATTGAGCTTTTTTTATTTATCTTTTATTCATTTGTTCATTAGTTTTTTATTTGTGCAGGTTAGCCTCACCACGCCACATTGCCATAATTAAAATAGTGTAATATAAATATGCATTTAAATTTCACAGTATTAAGAATTTATAAATATACTGCTCATCGATGTGTTCTCTGGTTCTTTCTAGGGCACAAGCCCGAGACCCCAAAATAGAAAATCATAATAAACTACCATTTAAATCCTTAACTTGAGTGAAATTACGACAGCACATGAATCCTCTATTTGTAAAAGTCATGAATATGTCATTTAAAGTGTGAAAATAGCACCTGCTCATGCTGCAGAAGGACTATTTTCACTTGTGTTATTCTAGAATATGATGTTCATCAGTTTTTTTGCTGGTGGGGGGAGGCAGATGTATAAACCTGTAGGAGGAGTGGTCTGTGTTTGTTGTTTTCCATATGCTAATGACTCTTGGTGTCAGCGCTGTAGAGGTGTCATTCTCAGTTTCAGGGTTGTTAACAAGTATTCTGTCTGAGTTTCAGGATCATTGAGAAATAGTGGGTCATTATTCAGGACAGATTAGAATCGATGAAGTGTCTTGGATGAGAGACGAAACATTTTGAAGAACAAAAACCAGTCCTGTTGAACTTTGACCTTGAACTTACACAGACATATGTGTGGTCACATAACGTTATTAAACTGACAAACCTAATGTTCGACCAGGACTTTTGCATATATATGTGTATCCTTTTACCATATTATAGCAGTTTTATGTGTTTCACTGTCATTTGGTGACTCATTAACCCTTAAAGACCCAAAAGCACCTACCGATCTAACTGTTTAAGCACTGATCGTATCAACACAGTGAAATAATTTGGGGTAAAGTGCAGTTTGTTATGTTCTCAGCAGCATCGCATGTCTTTTTCAGATGCATCAATAGTCTGTGCAGTGAACATGGAAACACTGTCATCTTCTGCAAATTTGATTCACCATTAAATCCCATGTGGTTTGACAGATGACAGTGGTTATATTTGCTTTTTTTTTATGTTCTGTTAATGGTATTTTTCTTCATTTTTCTCTGTTTTGATATAATAACCTTTGAACTTAATCTGAGCTTTTATGAACATTTCCATGATCAGTAATAAATAAAGTTAAATAGGATAATGGTGATGAATCACTTGGTTATAATTAAATGTAGGGAGAAATTCATTTGGACGTCACCACAAAACACTAGTTCTGGGTCTTTATGGGTTAAAGAAGCTGTTTATAGAGCGCTTGATGCCTGACCTACTCACTCGGTTGCACAGCCCCCTCTTTCTACCCAGAATTTGTGTGAATCTCATTAAAAAGATGAAGTACAGGTTATTTATCTTCAGTTTGTGCAGAGGATGGCACTCTGTATGGGAGGGCCAGCGGACCGTCGGCGTGTTATTTGCTGTGTGAGCAGAGTTTAAAAGTTCAGATGAAAAAGCGGTTTCAGGCAAAGACATCTCTGTATGCTCTCCGAAAACACAAACCACCTCAAAGTGTCAGGAATCCTGGGAAGAAACGCCTCGCCTGAGCATAAGCCGCTTTAATATCAGAGGCTGTTGGGTTTAAGCTAAACACACTCCCTCTCTTTCTCCGGCTCCCGTCATCGGGGCGAGGAAAGGCTTCGGGCAGAGCGCCAGGTGCCTCTCATGTTTGGGAGAGCAAACAGGCTCGTGTCTTTGATGGCGAGGAGATCAGAGCAGGGGACACATTCTACGTGGCCACGCTAAGGTCGCCACAGTGCACACCCGGCTGCCATGTTGTGCTCTGCAGCTAGGAGACCCAAAGTATACACAATGCAGGGGCGGCAGACAAGTGTGTGTGTCAGTCTAACCCCACCAGCCGCCGCATCACACTCCCCTTCTTCTCTCCAACATGGACTCTAGACAAACCTCGACAAACAGTTGGGAGTTGTGTGAAAAACAGGGTTTAACCGCAGGAACAGGGCTCGAATACTGACGCTTCGTTCATGCAAGACGATTTCAGCAGCGTGACCTCACTCCGCTGCTCTTGTTTTTCTGTTCCATGGCAATAACAAGTGTGTAAGTGTTAATAATTCATTAGATCTCGTCTCTAATCACACTTATTGAAATACCCAGGAGTCACATGATAGAAAAATACACATGTGGAACATTTATCCTACAAACATTAGAGAGCTAGGCTTTGTGTTTGTTTACCCTGCTCTATTATTAGATCATGTTTTTCACCTTGAAATATTTTCCCTTCTTTTCTTTGGCTTTGCTTGACCCTAATTCTTTTTCTCCTTATGCATCAATTTTATTTACAGTTTAAGGCTATGGTTTGATTTGACTGTATTATGTTTTACACTTATTGCATTGCATTCATTTTATTTAACCCTTAAAAACCTATTTTTGTGGCAACATCCAAATGAGTTGTTCTGTATATTTAACTTTTATTTATTTATTTATCACTGTTTATTACAATATTATCCTCTGTATTTTGCTTTTTTGTGAAATTTTTTTTATGTTACTGTATTTAATTTACTGACCATGTAGATTTTCATAAAAGCTCAGACTAAATTCTGAGGTTGTTATATCAAAATGGAGAAAACTACATCCACTGTCTGTTTTTTTTTTTTAACTGGTGAATCAATGCATAAGATAATGGTGTTTCCATGTTCACTGTGGAGCCTCTGAACGTCCAAATGAGTCATTTCTGAGGCCGATGAAAAGCTGAGAAAATACATTTTACATGTATTATTAAGATGTATTGATAGGATCAGTGGTGCAAAAGTTATTGATCATTTCAGATCAATAGATGCCTCTGGTCGCTGGCAGATGTGAATATAACACACTGCAGTGGCTGCACAGGAGAGTAAAGGAAAGAAGCAAAATCATAAGATATAACAAAGGCTTAAGCATGAAAAATGTGCACAACAACACACACACACACACACACACACACACACTACTTGTTGCTAAACATTGCGGAAACCCGGTTCACTTCTAGTAAAATTAATATACAGTATATGCCATTTCCTGTATTTTTTTTTTTCCTGCCAGCTTCATTCTTCTCTCTAATGTGGTCGGGCCTTTAGCTCAGCTCACGCGCGCTGCAAAACAAAGATCACACGTGCCTTCACAGCAGCTGTTACCTTTTTTACACCGGACCAATATGAACAATGATTTCAGCTCTCGGTGGACTCATTAAAGTATCCCATGTCTCGAAAGGCCTCCAGAGACACATAGGACCATTACCGGGTTCTGAGTCTCACCCTCTGTTTGAACTGCACAGTATCACTGTCTGTCGACGGCTCTTACGTGTCTTTTGTCAATATTTAGTTCTTATCCGGTTTATTACATAACACTGGTCAACATAAGTTAGAATGTGGAAATGGAATCTCATCACTTCCACCAGTGATGGAATGTAACCATGTACTTTTAATATTTATTTTATGGTAATTGTACTTAGTGTTGTGTTTCTATTTTAGACATTGTACTTTTTATTCCACTACATTTTTTCTGACAGCTTTAGTTCCTTTTCAGACTACGGATGTTCACCCCCTTCTCCTCCAGTTGTGTTGATTTTGTATGTTTGTGATAAGATGACAGATGAACCATTCCTCCTGTGAGTTGAGAAAGTCCTCCTCTTCTCTTAAACCTATCTTGGATTTGCTGGAAAATGGATTGGAATAGACGTGTTTTCTGAGAAGCTGACATTATAGAGATATATGGTTCTCGCTGGACAGCGACGCTAAAACACATATGTTGATCTTTAAGTATATGACGTGCCTCTGTTGAGGAACCACCCAACAGTATATAAAGTAGTCAAATGGGCTTAACCTTCAACATCTACTGCAATAAAATGCAACGTATATATTAGTGGAGCAGTAAAATTGATAAGAGACATCATATATAATAATAAAACACTGACAGACACCATGTTACGGACTCTGAATTGTAATGTTAGTACTTTAATTTCAGTTGTGTTTGTGTCAGACAAAGACAAACCACACAAAGTGTCAGAGCGTGTATATCTAAATATTTGCGCAAGTTTACAAGTGTTTGTGTGCTTCCTGTAATGTGGGATAAAGTGTGTGCGTGCCTGTTGAGAGGGGGGGTGTGCGGGGGGTGTCTGGTTTCCTGCTCTTGGGGGTTGACTTCATGTAAATGCTCTGAAGGTCTCAGCTGGGGGGAATGGGGTGCATATGCACAGAGCGGGCGTATAGGACACACATAGCCTCACTCTGTTCGCCTCCGCTGACAGCTGCGAGTCCGAGCAGCTCGCCACAGATTCACCTCCTCCTCATGATGAAGGAGCACTGCAGCCGGGTGCCCTCCGTAGCCGCCCCCCACCCTCAGCAGCAGCAGCAGGCCCCCCTGGCAGGACCTGTGGTTGGATGTTGCTTGGGAGTGGCAGGGCAGCGCTCAGCCTCCATGTGTCCCCTCTGTTCTGACTGTATGTCTCTGTGTGCCGGCTGCGTGTTGACAGATGAGGCGTACCAGAAACTGGCCATGGAGACGATGGAGGAGTTGGACTGGTGTCTGGATCAACTGGAGACCATCCAGACCTACCGCTCTGTCAGTGACATGGCTTCCAACAAGGTAAGAGAGGCCGCATCTTTGAAGACTTTACAAAATACAGTGGTGGAAACAAGTGTTTGTTCGTCCCATGCATTTATGACACACTGCATTAGGAATCACTCTTAAGTCATTAAACTGTGCCAAGTATTGTTCTGTTCTCCAAACCCACATTCCCTTCTGCAAGTGCATTGGTCCACTGAGGTCAAAACTGGATGCTTCAGCAGATAATGAAACACATCCTGGACATGACATGTTGAAACTGTCAAGAATTCAGTTATAAAAGCAATGTGTTATTTATATAAATGACAGGTGGGAGTGGGAGTCTATAAGTCGTTCTTCTTCCCACTCCTTTTCAAGCAATACATACTGAATTATTTTGTTATTACTAGTGTACATGGCAATTACTATATTGTCTTGATCACCTTTATTGATTAATTCATTTGTTCTGCTATTAGTTCCTTGTACACACAAAAGTTTAGTTTTTTCTTCTGCTTGAAACAAACAAATAAACAAACAATATGTGTCTGTGATATGGTGAGAAACTCTAAATGAATAAACTAATAATAATAATAATAATAATAATAATAATTTGCCCCTTTTGAAACACAAAGATTTTTCTGCAAATATTTCATGATAATAATTGAGACTGTGTAAAATTTTAAGGGTGTCCATTTTAAAGGTGTGCACAGTGCTTTCTTACTGTTGCCAAAACAAAAAAAATTATAAATGATTGTGTAGTGAAATACTGCAAATTTATTGGAAATGTTTTCAGAGCATCAAAAACTAACCGTTCAGCATAAAACATGAACCACAGACATCCAGACAGACTGGTGCTATAATCATACATGAACTTAGCGTGACCTTAACAATGTCAGCTGCATTAAACGTTAGTGAGAAGTGGGAGGTTGGGTTGCCTGAGGGGCTGCGGCGGTGTTGGCATGAGAACTGTCAGGTTATAGGGGCCGCCCTATACACTGCACAGTACCACTACGGCTGCATGTTACTCATCAGATCCACTTACAACTTCTGACAACTTCAAGCTGCATTAGTTTGACTCATTTTCGTCTTTGTGCAGAGTAAAACACGCCTCCCTTCTCACTCTTTTTATCTTCACTGTCAAATAACTTTTCACTGTCCACTGGTTATTCTGTTTTTTCTGCGTCATCAATGGTGTGTGATGTGCGCCAAGGTTCAGTTCCTGGTTGTTTATATAAGTAACCCCTTAACCATATTACTCACTGACAGACCATAATAATGCTGAGCAGCATTCGGCTGTGTCTTCTCCGGTTTGTTACTTATTACCCTGAACTTTTCACTTGGCAGATTCTGTCTTTACACTGGAACATGTAATGTGAATCTAAGTATTAATCAATTGTATTCATGCTCAGACCACACTATCTGTTGTGTGACTTTCTTATCTTGTTCTTATCATTGTAACCTTAATTATTTATTACATTAGCGGTAGCTGCAGTAGTAGTAGCACTAGTTTTTTGTGACTGGGCTTAAAGGCATAGAAGGCTGTCATTATTACTGATAGATTTTCCTCCTGTTATTGAGAAGACAACCAGGCTCATCCACTGTAATGGAAAAGCATCAGAGAAACTTGAGATTTGGTGTAATAATCTGAATAATTTAGCCTGTTGGAAGTCCCTGTATTCTATCCATTAACCCTTTATTACTTTATATACTTTATTACTTTATTACTTATTTTCCCACAAGCCGTAGATGCTTTTATTTACCAAATTTCACAAGCTTATAACTTAGGCAAAGTCAGTTCTCTGTGGTTAGATGTATCAACATATGTTTCTGGGATTTAACACAAATATTTACTGATTGTTCCTTGGTTTCATAATCCTCTTTTCATCTTCACTGTCCACTGGTTATTCTATTCCTTCTGTGTCACTGGGTGTTTTTGATGTGCACTAAGGTTCAGTTCCTGGTTCTTACCTAAAAGAACCAGAAAGCTAACAGAGCATGGCGCAGGTGATTTTCAGCTGCATCTTTGGATTTACTGGACTTAAAAATAACTACTTCCTTTTCTACTTCTTGTGTGCAAGACATAAGATCCTGTATTTGTTTAAAACTTGAGAAAGTGCACTAATTTCTTGGGAAATCCCCGCTCTACCATTGAAATTACCTTCAGTAGTGAGTGTAGTAAGATTTTAGCAGTTACTTGAGTTGTATACAACATTAGTTTGAGTTTTGGTTGGTCAAGGTTGGTGTGAAATGTGTGAATCATAGACCGTATATAATCAGTGGACGGAGAAACTATGACATCTGCCATAGGTTTCTGGACTGCACTTTTGTAGCTGGTATTTTATGAATTGCCAAATTGGCTTTATGGACTCAGAAGTGATCATATTTGGACAAAAAGGGCGTTACAACAGGAGCCCAAGGGGTCGAGTTGAGCTAAGCTAAGTGCTAGCTTCCTGACTCGTATACATTGAATACATGTAAATAATTGAGGTAAAATGCAGCCTCTCATCTTTTCAGCAGCATCAGATGTGTCTTTTTTGGACGTTCAGAAGCTCTGTAGTGAACACAGAAACATTGATTCAACAAGTAGTTTGATAAATCACAGTGGTTGTAGATGCTTGTTTTTATGTTCAGTTAAAGAAAGAGTCATTTTTTCTTCAGTTTTCTCTTTTGAAATAATAACCTGTGAATTCTCTCGGAGGGTTTATGCACATTTACATGATCAGTCAGTTAAACACAGTAAAATACCTGATTTTTTTAATGAAAAACGCAGAGGATAAAATTATTCTAAATGATGACAAATTACTTAAGAAAGGTTAAATGTACAGAAAAAATGTATTTGGAAGTTGACACAAAATTACTTCTAGGACTTTAAGGGTTAATTGAGCATCGTGTAACCAAGTGACTTTACAGTCTAGTTAGTGGAATCTACAATAATCACAACTACACTTATGTT
Source organism: Apogon talboti (assembly GCA_037367365.1). Taxonomy (NCBI): domain Eukaryota; kingdom Metazoa; phylum Chordata; class Actinopteri; order Kurtiformes; family Apogonidae; genus Apogon; species Apogon talboti. The sequence continues at coordinate 5,511,914 of JAPQRQ010000019.1, read as the reverse complement.
GTTAGTTTAGTTTGGCAGGTGAGTGAGCTCATACAGACCAGTCAATGAAAATCTGACACAGCACACATCAACGCTTCTATTTGGACTAAGGTCTGAGTAATGGAGGAACAATGTAAAGATGGACCACCAGAACATTTATCAGAGGATGCAAATAAAATAGATGAGACCTGGAGTATTTTTAGAGACGTTCAGTGTAAGTCAGTGGGAGTATGGGTTTTTTGGAGTTAACCCCAGTGGTCGTCATCAACATTACCCCTGCATTGGCTTCATTTTTCCTCTTAGTTTGACTCCAACTAAATCAGCAGTGCCCTGGACCACGATGCAGATGACTCAGCAGGTCTTTGGTCCAAACGAAAGATGTAGTTTGATGTGGTCTGGTTGCGCGATAACACTTTTTGCACAGTTTTGATCTTTTCAAACAATCGCTGGTAGTTATGCATGGCTGCTGTAGTGGAAAAACTAACAGAAGAAGTTAAAAATGAGCCAGATTAACAACATGATGACATCACATACACGCTGTTCTACAAACCAATCAGTGTGAAGGATAGGCTTAGCACATGGTAGGATGATTGCTCCATTATGACAATGTAGTGTGAAAGGACATGGATGGATCTTTGTTGAAACTCTAGCAGGTAACAGCATGCTCTAAGTGTTTAAAGGACAGGAGAAAGTTGTTTTATTAGCTCCATATGCACGCTCTGCTAGTGCCGTGTGCTAACGGAGCCTGAAACCAGTGAGCCAAGAGGAAAAGCATATTATTTCTCATAAAAGTGGACAACAGGATGTGAGGGATCCCGCACCAGGTCAAAGACAATAAACTAGGGAGGAAGAGCGCGAACATTTGTGTGTGTGTCCTTACTATTCGCGCGTTTTTGACAAAGGGCCACAACAAAAGTTACCCGACGCAATCGCTAGTGTTATACGTGATGTT
>JAPQRQ010000019.1:5478361-5507143 GCA_037367365.1 Apogon talboti | reverse complement strand
TTAAAACATCTTGGGCTGCGGTCAGATTTCATTGTGTGTCACCCAGACGTGATTGATGACCCTCTCCTCCACGCCCCGCGAACACCCCTCCCCCCCCCCCCACGCCACCCCCTGGGCAGAGTGACTCTCACTTCCTGTCTCCTTCCTGATCCACCGCTCGCTTTTGCCGTGTCTCTCTCTCCCCAGACGACAATAGACATCCCATTTTTCCTCCTGCTCGGTTAATGTTCGTGTTATTTATCCCTTTGCTGTCGTCATCTCCGACACCCATTCAGCAGAGAGAGTCAGGACCGGTTTCACTAAAGACACATGAGAACCACCCAGTGACGGAGCGAATACTGATTAACCATTTAAACAAACAGACATTTAGATGTGGAAATATGCAACAAAATGATCTACAGTGTATCTGTGTGTCATCATGTTCAGTGTGTCAGTGTGTTTTTCTTTTTCTTTTTTTTCTTTTGGATTTCTAAATGTCATGTTTTGCTATAATCCTACAGCTGTTAGTTTCTATTGAGCCTCATTTATGGGCCAAAATGAATTGTTTATCCAGATAACTTTACCTTATTAAGATTCTACAGGAATTTGACCACTTTTGCAATTGTGGAAAACTTGGATGATATCATCCACTTATTCAGGAATTCCAGAATATTTCAGAACAGAAAGTGAAACTGATAGTTTCAGTTATTTCCCAGAAAATACTGTATTAACATTCCCTGTAACCATCCCACTGTTAGGGCAATGAGAAAGTTACACAATGCAACAACCACGCAAGTGAGGTTTTACTGTAGTAGTCAGCGTAACTAGACACAGAGGTACATGTCAACCATGAAAGACCTACAACTGTGTTTGTATTAACTTCCAAATGAGTCTTTCTCTACATTAAACAATTTTTTAGTGATTTATCACCACTTATTGTAATATTATCTTCTTCATTTTCCATTTTTCAGTTAAAATCAGGCATTTTTCTATAAAGCTATAAAGAGGTTATATGTCAAAACACAAAACTGAACATTAACTGAACATAAAAGTAAGTGTCTACAACTGTCATTTGTCGGACTACATGGCTTTTATTGGTGAATCGATGTTTCCACGTTCACTACAGAGCATCTGAACGTCCAAAAAACCAGACATCTGATGCTACTTAAAAGCTGAAAAAATGCATTTTAGCTGAATTATTTCAATTTATCAGTAGGATTATTGGTTAAAAAGTAATCATTTTAGATCTACGCCTTCGAGGGGGTTTTCTATATTGTTTTTAGTGCAAACAAATGCAAAATTCTATGATTTTTATTGATTCTTATCACTATTTTCTTTGAAGGTCATAGTTTTTTGTAGAGTTAGTCAAATATCTTTTGTAAGAATTATACAGAATTATACATATTCAGACATGTCATTTTTTAAAATCAATGCAGATACGACTTGTATTGATTACATTTCATGGTCTCATATCAGATAACTCACCATTTTTCCAGTGTATTGTGACACATTCACATTGGTGCGACTTCAGTGGGTGGATGTTCTGACACACTACCGTCTGTGGACGAGATACGATAAAGACTGTCCCCTCAGCACGTATCTGTGTGTACATGACACTGAGTGTGTCTACACTAACAATGGGACAAATCCCACCGCCATCTAAGCCATCCGTCGCACCCGTAGTTTTGTTTTAACCATAAACTACAACATTACACAAGTGCTGCCCAGTCTGTCAAGTGTGCCGCTCCGCCTGACCTGGTTTTGATAACATGCCAATCAGCTAATGTGCCCGCGGACTACCTGTTGGATTTAGGATGGAAAAACTGTTATTCAAGCCGCGGCGGAGTATGAAACATGAGCGCGAGGGAGGTGAAAGACGAGAGGCTTCTGTTTCTGTACTTCCAAGGTGAAGTGCAGGAGCTGATACTGCTGAGGGTTTACAGTACGTGACTGTCCCTCATGTCATGTATGGCTGATGTGCACAGGTCAAGGGCTGTCGAATGGTGGAATTTTTTTCTGTAAAGCGGGGCTGAAATGACTACTCAAGCAGATCCAGCAAAAATATTCTATATGTGACAGGTTTTGTCTGTTTTTGTGTTTACCGCGCATACTGAGCAGGAGATTCTGGAGGAGAGTGGCGTTTATTTTAGTGACAAATTAATTGAAATTGACAGCTTACACGACAATGAGATTGTTTCGGAGTTACCAGTTGTAGCACAGATGCTGCAGGGTATTTTCTAAATCTCACAGGTTAGAGAGTCGCGTCCCTGCTGGTTCATTTATGTGTGTGTGTCTTTGAAACAACGGCTGTTAGATATTATTAACTCTGTAGAGTCAACTGCTGGTGTAATGAGAATTGGTTGTGTTTCAATGCTGAGCAGGAGAGAGGAGGCCACAGCTGTATGGACGGTTGACAGAATGCTGGATGGTATGGCTAAAAAAGGTTCATTTTAGTTGATATCTATAATTATTGTGATAAATTAATAATTTGAAGGCTGCTGAAGAAGCCAAACAGTTAAATTATCCCAAAAAAAGAGATGGAAAACAAGAAACGAAAGCAGCTTAAAGATGCAACAAGATGTACATCAAATAAATTTAACAAGCTGAAATAAAAATTCACCTTTCACATTTCATTCAACCAGGAAAGACTCACTGAGATTAAAAGTCTCTTTTACTATAGTGTCCTGGACAGTTTGCAGCCAGGCATGAAATAAAAAGCAAGTATAAAACGATATGTTAGTAGTAAAGTATTAAAATAATCTGACAAAACATATGTATGAACAGATGTTTCTGCCCTCACATCATTTTAACAGCATTCAGGATTTTAAAGATGAAAACAACCATAAAGATGCAAGACGAAAACAATGTAAAAAAAAAAAATGCTTATTAGTGGTTTTAAAGTCTTTCCAAATCTATAGTAAAACAATCAAAACTGTCATAAAGATTATATGAGAATATGTGGCAGTAAAATAAAGGAAAACAGCAAAATGTAAAATTGTGTTGTGTTTTATTCGACAGTGTAAATAAAGTTATACTAAAAAAAATGCTATCTTATTGTGATATAAAGCTTTATTGTAAGTGAAGTAAGGAAGTAATATATAGTATCTCAAAATAAGTTTGTTTTGACAACACTCTTGGCTTATCTCTCGCCTAAACTTTCACCTGAATAGATTTTAACTACTAGGAAACAAAGAGAAAACAAACATCCTGGCTACTTTCCAGAATTTAAGTTAAAGAAAATCAGCTTCATCTAAACAGGAAGTGTTGAAACCATCGGAACCATCACAGAGATATTGATAGTGTAAACCTTCGAGTCGTGGCTGTCAGCTGGAGAGGACGTGAACAGTGAACAGTCGGGCGGGTAGAGGCGGGACTACCCCCATGAGGGAGTGTGTAAGAGGCAGAGGTCTCACACACACATGCAGTCACTGTTCCACATGCACGGGGCGTGAGGTAAAGCCCAGTCAGACCTCGCAGCCTGAAGTGAGTCACTAGAGCTGTGGCGTTTCCCAGCGTCAGAGAGCCAAGGCTTGGTCCTTTTACTCATGCTGTAGTCAGACCGAGACAGACGCTTTAACAGACACACACGCAGCAGCCCTGCTCTGCTCTGCACTCACACAGCAACATGGGAGCCTGCTGCTTTGACAAGAAAGAGAGGAAACTGGGGAAGCTAAATGGTTGGAGAAAGGTGAGTTTTTAATTAGAGAATTCATTTTTCTTATTTTAACGGATGGAGGTAACATCATATTTCCTGCCTTGTGTCAGTTTTAATGCGGAAATCTGTGGCCTGTGGTGTACATTTCCTCCACTATAGAAAAAGTTGAAGTAGATACTATGAGTTTCTTGGTCTTTTTTTTGTGTTAAGTGATCGCCTCCAGAGAACTTTAAGAATACTTATTGCTGTGTGCGCTGGACTGTTCCCTTGCTTTTACACCATGTGCTGTTCATTACCCTGTCTAGTAGTTTTTATAGCTAAGTGCTGTTTTATAGTTTTTCTTTTGTTATGCATTTCATTTTATTTTATTTGTTTTATTTACACTCACGTGTTTCTTATGCACAGAGAATCAGTGATCCATGCATTTGCTTTTAAGGACAGTTGTCTATCCTTTCATGTGATATTTAGATTAATAAGTAGATGTTACTGGGTTTTTTTTTTTGTTTTTTTCTTCGATGTACAGATGAATATAGTTGGGTGTAAACGGACTGAGGAGTGACTTAACTAAATAAGTAGTAAAATAAGTGTAGATTTAAGTCAGCTGAGAGCCAAGTGGGTGATGTGTGCTGTTTGTAAGCAGAGGAGCCTGGTGATGGTCTTCTTTCTGCCCATGACTGAATATTAGTTTGTCTGAGAAGGAGAGATGTAGCAGGAATAGAGTTAGGTCCAGTTTACTGTTTGGAATGAAGTGTGTAAAGAAAATGTTTAGAGTTTTTCACCTAAATCGAAGAGAAGGCATGACACTGTAGAGATTTGAGTTTTTATTTGAGTGTCATTTGAGGAAAAACAAGCACGGTCTTTGAGCTTTTGGAATCATTTTGTGCTGTAAAACTGCTTGTGGTATTTTTATATTGGGTGCTTTCTGCTTTGGAAGCAACAGGAGCTTCAGCGTGCACAGTTGTGCAGCTTGTTAACGGTCCTCCTCCAGCCAAAAAATGCGTTGCAGACCACATCTGACTCGACCGGGGCCTTGAGCAGCCGGGAGTGATGGAAATGAATCACTCAGCTGAGAAACTGCTTACTTACCTTTTATCTGTTCAGTTGTTTTTGTAGCCCTGTTCAATAGCTGGCTGCTCTTTTCACTTCAGCTCAAAGCATAGGTTAAGAGTCACAAGAAGTGAGTCAGAGGAAGTGAGATGTACTCAGAAATCGTCTCCAACAGTTACTGTACCTTCACCCAACATACGCACAAATCATACGTAGGTAAGTTTCCTGATCTTTACCGAGTTATGTCACCTTGAGTCTTTGCCATAGACTCCAAGTTACATTGCGTCATTAGCTCGTTGCAGCAACGGAGAGATAAACCACAAATACTACAGATCTGCTGCTGAAAAAGTCACTGCCAATCATGTTATGTGCAATAAATGTGACACAATTATGATAGGAAAATCAAGAAGCAATGTCATTAAATGGAAATGTGGTTTAGGAGAAACTTCCAGGGGATGTTAAACAAAATAAATGATGCTGTTGTAGAAGTGTGGCTGAAATATTTAATCACTTCTCGATAGATTTTTTCCACACCATTGTTAGTTGAAATATTAATTTGTTTAAAGCCAAAGTAAGTTCTGTCTCAACAGGGTTAAGGGGTCAGAACTAATCAGTGAGCAAGCTGCACTTCAACACATTGAGCATATAGCGCCCACTAGTGGCTCAAAGGCATAGCTTTTTTTTGCACCACCATACTTTAAAACAACCTGTGATTTGAAACTTAATGGGTTGTACAGACCTATGTTGTTATAATAGGAACTCAAAGTCATGTTTCTTACAAGTCTTTAAAATGACTGTTGATGTGGTGCTGACGTGAAGCTCCGGGTCAGATAATAGAATCATGTTGCTGATAGTTGAAGCTCGGGGGAAGACACGGGGAGACTCTGCGTCTGCCGTGCTGCCTACCTGTCCGCCTGGCTGCCCTCCGCAGCGTGCTGTCTGAAAGCATCACGTCTGAATGGAGGAGCTCAGCATTCAGGGTTTTTTTTGTTTTTTTTTTCCTGCGATCACAATGAAATGCCGCAGGCTCCATTCACCTTCTCTGCTTCTGTCACAGAGGCGCTCTGCTGAATCAAACCTACCCCCTGCAAACAGAGTGGGTGGGGGTGGGGGTATGGGACAGTTAATGTGGGAGTAAAAGGTTAGTAGAGGCAGACACAGAGCTAAAAGAGAGGAAATGGCACAGCAGAGACACAAGAAATGGGAAATGGGGAAGGTGAGGACGGATAAAGGAAAGAGAGGACAGGTGAATAAAAGCAAAAAAAAATCCCTGACTATGACAAGTTATGAACTTATATAGTATACATGAGTTCGAAAGAGAGAGAGAGATCTGCAAAAGCTCAAAGAGGCTTATCTCAATCCAGTGTCATGATGTCAGTAGGACGGCAAAGATGCTTTACGTCTGCCCTCGAGTGAGCGTCAAATTAAATACATATTGGCGGCAACACATACAGAAACATGGACGGGAATGTGCAGAACATTCGTGTGACATGTCGACTGTGCTTAGCTGCAGATGACGGTGTTTCCCGGCTGCTGATATGAGTGTATGTGCACACTGAGGCATTTCTTTGGGCCTCTGGGGAAGCGTAGCTCTTCAACACATTGCAGAGACATCCCCCGCTGTTATTTTTGGTGTCTTTATATATTATGCAGTGAGCTATTATATAAAGAGCTGCCTCCTCTATTTCTCTTTTTGTTTTTTTTTCCTTCCTCTTTTCTTGCATCCTAACTCCAGCTTCTGGTTTTTCCTTCAGTGGGAGGATAATCCGGAATCCTCTCGGGGAAGCTTTGATCTCCCCCTTCATCTTTCCGAACTTGTATTTGCACAAAAATATTGGACTGAAAGGTTCTCTGGGAAGTTGTGTTTGCAGTTGCCTATGGATTGGGTCTGACAGTACAATTGATATTTGTTCATTAGCAGACTGGTTTCCCTTGCAGCCGCCCTAGAGGGTTTCACCAACTGGAGTCTTGCCAAAATTGATAGAAGCACAAGCATGCCTCTAAATTGGCGGGTGGTGCTGATGTAACAGTATATTCCAGTCAGGTGGTCCTAGCCTTGTAAACTTCAGTGGTAAACACCTGCTCCAAGGACAGCCCATTGATTCTGCCAGCAAAGCAGACAGACGGAGAGATTGATGACTGTGTTGGCAAGTAGCAGTGGAGAGAGAAATTGACATGTAAGTGGTGGAGAGCGAGGGAGAGATGGAAGCTGAGGGAGGGAGGGAGACGGGAGGGAGTTTTCAGCCTGTGCATGGGTAGATGTGAGCAGAGGCGATGTGTGTGGTGTGTCCTCGTGACAGCTCAGCAGCTACACCACATGTCTGCCTGGGAAGGAGAAGGGGAAGCCTTCCCTCTCGTCTCCTCGCCTTCCCTCTCCTCTCGCCGCAGAAAAGCCTTACACAGCACAGTGATGCTGTTGCCATGGCGTTGGGGTGTTCTGCTAATTGGCGTATACACAGTTACTTGCAGGTAGAGAGAAAACCATGCCCCCATGTCACTTACATTGGAAAAGGATGCAATTATCTCCCATCTTTCCTCCATTTTTTTATTTCCCCCCTCGTCTTTGACCGTCTTCTCCGCTCCTTCAGTGGCTCTTGGTGCAGGCTGTTAAAAATAGCCTTCCACAGACACCCTGACAGCATCTAATATCATTGTGGGAGCCGGATAATGAACAGGCTTATGAGTGCTCCACAATGGCCGCGGCACTTGGGGATGTCAGCAGACAATGGAAAAGTCAAAAGAGGGAGAGGGAGAAGGGAGGATGATAATAGAGATAATGGAGATAAAAATACAGATTCTATGCATTCATATTCTTCAAAACGTACCCCCATTCCCTTTCACAGCCCTCATTGTTTTACTTTAGAGGGGAGGGATATCTGAACGGCTTCGTGACATTCCTTCACAATGGCTGATTTCAGAAAATGTGGTTGTAAAAGGGAATTAGAGGGGCTGGGAATTGGATAGAATGGGAATTATCTGCAGAACAGCTGGGGAAAAAAATGAAGAAAAGTTATATCAAGAATCCATATCTGGGGATTATATGTCTGGGTGTTAATCACTCCAAGACCCCTTCAGATACATGCATATGCACCAATGTCAAACTGTAATTAGGGTTCCCTCCTTTTTCCCCGTTTTCTGTCAAATCATGCGTTCTTAATAGAGCGTGTTGCTGGGGCTGGCAGACTACAGCAGGGGGAAAAGAGACAGAATAGAAAGGGAGGGATAGAAAAGGGGAGAAATGTGGAGAGAGAGAGAGAGAGAGAGAGAGAGCGAGAAACAGGATAGGAGGGGTGGCGAGCGCTACAGCAGGGAGAGCAGCGAAGCAAGACAAATCCAGTGGAGGAACCCCCCCTCCAGTCAGATAAACATTGCTGCCTCACTCCCTCCTCCTTCGTCTCCTCCTCCTCCCGTCTCCATCACTGTTTTTTCCCTCCTCCCTTCCTCGCCTCTCCATTATTCATCAGTGCGCTGAGAGTCCCCAGCTCACAGCTCCAGCTGCTGCTGCTCCAGCCGATCCACCGAGCCCTGCTGGATCTCCTCCTCCCTCCCCCCCACTCACTCACTCACTCTCTCACTCACTCACTCCTCGGCTAACCTGGCCACAGAACCCGCTTTTCTCTCCCCCCCCACATCCCTCGGTCCATATATCCCTCCATCTCCTATCATGGAGACTCCGAGCTGCCCCTTTTCTGCTGCTGAGAGGGAGAGTGAGCCATCATCGAGCTGCTCTCTTTGCTGCTGAGAAGAGGAGAGAAGAGGGGGATTTTTGTGTCGTTTTTTTGGCGCTGAAAGAATCCTGTTCATCTGCCTCTATTATTTTTCTTTTTCCTCGATTGGATTACAGTTCTGGCTTTGTGTAGGACGGAGAAAACGGGGTCCAAAATGCCTGAAGCCAATTACCTGCTGTCGGTGTCTTGGGGTTACATTAAGGTGTGTTGGGTTTATCTACGTAGCTTTTCGGGATACCGCACTCATGTCATTGTGTAGTCTCTCTGTGCTGTATTTAGTCATTCTACACAAATGCTGCATTTTTTTCCTAATATTTGCTCTTCTTGTGGAGCTTTTTGGATTGTAACGCTAGTGAAATTACACCAAAATATATTTCATGATGCTGATGGGGTCTGGCAGAATGGTGTTTTGTAGCTCAGGCTCCATCTTGAGCCCTCTGCAGAGCTGTGTGTTTGGTTGTGTGTTTTAGTATGTGTGTGTGTGTGTGTGTGTGTGCACGCGCATGCATCAGACTGTCATAAACAGCTGCTACTGCAGTGCCTGGATCTCCGTGTACTGTCAAACGCAACTGTCTGCTTCAACTATTATTTCTTGTTCATTATATTTAAAAGCAAATGAAAAACCACCCCAGTGATGGAGGAAAGAGTACATAATGAGCTGTGTACAGATTTTCCTCTTGAGATCACTGGAAATTTTTGCACACTGACGCAACAGCTAAAGGGGCCAAAATATGTGGTTCATTGTAATAAAACTGTAAATTGGTTGCAGGGGGTGAATTGTAGGGTATTAAAAAGTCATGGCCTCCCTAATGTTAACACAAATAATTATCTGCACCCTAATTAATTTTATGGACAATAATGGTGGGGAAATAATCCCCCCCCCAAACCATAATTTAAAAATATTCTTGTGCTGGTAGAATAAGACTGGGCATTGATGTATTTTCCATGAAATCTTGTACCATAATCTCTCCCAGGTTTTCCCTCTATGGAAACTGACGACATTTTTTTTTTCTCCCCCCCCCCCCTTTCTCTTTCTGTCTTGCAGTTCAAGAGAATGTTGAATCGGGAGTTGACGCACCTATCTGAGATGAGTCGGTCGGGAAATCAGGTCTCCGAATTCATCTCCAACACCTTTCTAGGTAAATGAGAGTCTCATGTAAAACACACTCAAAATCACAATCATAATTGCAAAGATTTGATCAATAAAATCTCCCTTTGGTCAATATAAATTAAAATAATGCACTGTATTTTTGCCAAAAATACACACAATCACTCACAAATATTGAGTGGCTCACACAGATTTGATGCATTACCGCAATCTTTGTGATGGGGTTCAGCTTTTTCGCATGATGTTAAGCTGTGCAAGTTGTTCTGGCTTCTGTGGGGGCGTACCATAAAACACTGCGCCATCAAGCTTTGTCTAGAGCTTTATGGGTTCTGACTCAAAATGTTGGTGAAAAATGGACTAAAAATGTCAATTTTTCCAAATATTCCAGGAAAAAGGGTATAAAGGAAGTTGACTACTTTGTGAAAAGGTGGAGTTGATTGACAAGTAAGGTTGTTAGCCGGAATCTGAGTGAGTGGATTGGAACTGGATGCTGTCAGTGTGGGCTGGTCATTTGAGACCTCAGAATAAACCATGGTTTCTAAATATATATGTATTTCATTTTTTCTGTAGAAACATCCTATTGTTGTGCTTTTGGTCAGAGACATTAAGATTTTGTGACTTTTGTTCCAAACTGGATAAGGGTGATTTTAGAGAAAAAGGGGCATTAGCAGAACAATTGCAAGTTGAGTTTAAATGCAGGTTCTAAAGAGTTGACGTTAAATATATGCGAAGTGTGTTCAGGGGGGGGGACAGCAGATGTGTGAATGAGGTAAAGACGGATAAGACAGAAGGTAACAGCAGCCATACAGGATTCACATAGAGGTAGTTCAGACTATTTATAGACACTGAACCTCAGATCGATTGCCATCCTGATCCGGTGTAGGGTTGTTGGCGGATCCCTCATTGTCGGATCATAGAGACGGAGAGGAGGGGTGAGGGGAGATGAAGCAAATGAGTGAGGAAGGGAGGGAGTCGACTGCAGCGAAGGAGGAAACAGAGGTACAGAGGAACCCCCTTTGCTGGCAGTGAGATGAGCTCAGCAGATTGGGTGACTCATCCCCGTCTTAATGCATCTTTGTCAGCAGGGACATCTTGTTGTCCCTCCGTCTTTCCCTCCCTCTCTGGCTGCCCCGAGAATCCACGCGGAGATGCCTATCGCTTCGATAAGAAATCAGGATTACCCTGTACTGATAGAACGGCAGGACAGGTCAAGGCTAACACAGACGGCAAAGATAAGGCTGAAACGGCGCAGCTGGACTGGCCCGGCCTCATCTGACCAGCCGGAATGTTTAATCCTAACATCCATTAAGATTAGTGTCACATCAGTAATGCACTTATTTCTGCTGTCTGTTGTTTTATGGCGGCATCCATTCAAGCTGAGAGGCATTCCATTTTGCCGCCGTACGCCTGATTCTGTCATTCTCACGTACATGGCACATAAGTGCAAATCTGTGTTGTTGTTCTTGTCACCGTCAGTGTTTCTTAACTGAAAAAATCCAGTGGAGTCAGATTTCAGACCGGGATTTCTGAATTTCCGTTGAGCGTTGACAGTATGCTGGCCATTCATGTGGGCCTTTTCCGTATCACAGCTGTCAGGGCAGCATAATTCTGTCATAATTCCCTTTGATCGGCTAGCAGCAGAATACACCTAGGGAACATACTGCAGGGGGGGGAACCCCCCCCCCAGAAAAAGGCCCCCCTTCCGTACTGCATCTGGGTTCCTCACAAGAGATCATATGGAGGAGGATGAAAAGGAATCAGATGAAGCTGAAATAAACGTGGGAGGTGACACAGGAGAGGCAATGGGAAGGGAGGAAAGGAAATACAACAGATATTTACTGCATTTTCTTAAGTCCAAGTGAGCAAAGAAAGACAATAAAGGGCAGGAGAGATTTAAGCGGATAGAATAGGGATGCCCGGATCAGCAGATTGCAACCGTGTCACTCCTCGTTCCTCAATGACAGCGGCGTAAGAAATGACACTGTTGGCTTATCTGCCTCACAATCTGATCTAACACACACATGCATGTACACATACAGTATATACAGGCCACACACTAACACTGCGTAGTAGTGTGATAATGATGGCTTGTAATAAATTAGAGGGGAATATATTGCTCTTCCCCTTGTTTCCCATGCAGCACATGTCTGAGAGCGCTTAATTGCCCATTCTCAATTACCACTGGAGGGCTGAGGAGGCAGAGAGACACCGAGAACCACAGAGGAAACAGTGCAAGAGAGAGAGAGAGGGAGAGGCGAAAAGCATGAGAGTGAAAGTGATTATTTGAATTACAGCTGGTAATTGAATAACCCTCCACAGGGGAAGGCTGATAGGCCAGCAATGAGCCGAGCCCGGGCTTGATAGATGAGTGCAGGGCTCACGTACATGCCGATAGCCAGTCCCCGCAGGATTTCATTCACTTCGTATGTGATTGCACTAAACGAGGGCGTGATTGCATTTTTATTTTTCTTTAAGTGTTGCATGAAATCTGGCATGTTTTCTGTGTTTATTTCTGGGTGAAGTGTGAACACTGGTGTATTTTTAGGATACGTTTTTTTCCCGATGAATATTACCTGAAAGTGTGGCATGTTTTCTGTCTACTTTGGGATTGCCGATTTTCACTTATCTGTGGCCAAACTAAACACACAACAATTGTCCAAATGTAAAAAAAAAAAAAAAAAAGCCTCTTTGCATAAGTGATTTGATAAGGAGCTCGAATGTGCCTTAACACTTTTGATGGCCCAGATTTGATTCTGTCGTTGCACCGACTGAAAGGACTGCAGATGAGATTCGAGCCACCTGCTGCGAGAATCCAGAAAAAGTATTGAAAGGAAATGAGAGGGACGCAGACATATAAACAGGCAGACGTAGCACAAGGAGCATGAATGAACAAATGAATGGAAGGACAGATGACGAATGAATGAACAAGTTGCTCAACCCCTGAGGAAGTAACCTGCTGCAGGTGTGTCTGTGTTGCACCTGCAGTCCTAGACAGCCACCACATTATCCTCGCTCCTTATTTAGCAGCAGACGAACACTTAGACCCAAACGTTCCCTACGTCCTGTTACTAAGGCACCCAAATTTTACTCTCTCCCCCTCCTCCTCCTCCTTCAGACAAACAGAATGAGGTGGAGATCCCGTCGCCGACATCCAAGACAAGAGAGAAGAAGAAGCAGCAGCAGAAGCAGCAGCTGATGACCCAGATCAGCGGGGTCAAGAAGGTTTCCCATGGGCCTTCGCTCTCCAGCAGCAGCATCTCGCGGTTCGGTGTCAAGACCGATAAGGAGGAGCTGCTGTCCAAGGAGCTGGAGGATCTCAATAAGTGGGGGCTGAACATCTTCACAGTTTCAGAGTACTCCAACAACAGACCTCTTACATGCATCATGTATGCCATCTTCCAGGTACGTGCTTCACAGCCGGTCTATTACATCATACTCAAAGTGGCCTGTTTTTCCATAACTCGCGCCTATATTTGGACCGTGTCTATATTTGAACTTTAACTACGGTTTAATGTTGTTTTCCACTAGGAGCGAGACCTGCTGAAGACGTTTAAGATCCCAGTGGACACGTTTGTGGCCTACATGATGACATTAGAAGATCACTACCATTCAGACGTGGCCTACCATAACAGCCTACATGCTGCAGATGTAGCCCAGTCCACACATATCCTCCTCTCCACTCCAGCTCTGGATGTAAGTACAGCTAACAAACAGTTTTTTAGCTGCAATATCTCTTCTTTTTGTACTTCAACTTGACGGCAATGATTCCCCAGTTCTCTCTTATGTGCATCCATAGAAAATAAAGGGGGAAAAAAAGTAATTAGAGTTGTTACATCATTCCATGTGCCACTTCCTGGATCACCAAACTGTCTTTGAAGAGCCCACCATGTTTCCATTGAATCATCTTTTCCTCTTTTCTGCCTGTACGGTTTTCTCTGAGGAAACACTCCTTCTTTCCTTCATAGAGCAGGAGCTAGATTTTTGATGTATGCATGTTCCTTTTCTGTTGAGAAAAAAATAAATAAATAAATAAATAAATAAATATATATATATATATATATTTCTACAGGCACGTGTGTACTGAGCTCTTTAAAGTCTAAACCTAACAGAAACTAGCACAGTCGCATCTTTTCTATTAACTTCAAACTAGTCAGAACTAGTCTAGCATTCATTTAGAACTGTGTCTGTTATCTCTCCTGCACACCCTGGCAATCGATAGTTAGTGGGCATGGATCAACTGTTCTGTTCCTTCCTGTGTTTTTTTTTTGTTATCTTTGGCAATGGTGTAATTTTCTCTCCTCTCTCTGTCTATTTCACAGGCGGTCTTTACAGATCTTGAGATCCTTGCAGCCATCTACGCTGCAGCTATCCATGATGTTGACCATCCTGGAGTATCAAACCAGTTCCTAATCAATACCAGTAAGTAAAAGTCCACAAGACGAACAAGAAAAACCCCAATTGATGTCTGTTACTGATGGTTTAATAAGTATTTTCCTTTCTGTCCAGACTCTGAGCTGGCACTGATGTATAATGATGAATCTGTGCTGGAGAACCATCACTTGGCCGTGGGATTCAAGCTACTACAGGAAGACAACTGCGACATCTTCCAGAACCTCACCAAGAAGCAGCGACAGTCTCTACGCAAAATGGTCATAGACATGGTAAGACACCCACGTATTCTGGCCTCATCTTGATCGGAAGGGTTCATCGGTTTCATTATTGACCATATTGATCTGATTTTCTGCATCCAGGTTTTGGCCACTGACATGTCCAAGCACATGAGTCTGCTGGCTGATCTGAAGACGATGGTAGAGACCAAGAAGGTGACAAGTTCTGGAGTTCTGCTGCTGGACAATTACACCGACAGGATACAGGTAGGCGTTTGTACATAACACTGGAAGAATACAATGTACACGCGAACATGCATCGTGTGCAAAGCTGGCTTTTAATAGCTCTAATCAATAGGTTGGGTCTCAGCCAAAGGTCATTAGCCAGCCTCCTACATAGCTGACCTCTATTCCCACTGTCACCCTTTTGTCACATCATCCATCTTTGTTTTACCTTTTCGGTGCCCCCTCCCCCCATTTATCACTAACGGTCTTTCTGGGATTTCTTCTTTATTAGACTGTTGTGTAAAGTCAAAACCTGGCCCTAAATGTTTTATTTCTCCTGAATCAAGATCTCGCAAAGTAAATTACAGAAGGCTTGTAAGGTGGAGAAACAAAAAGAGAAGGGCGATTGATTATTGATTTCTTCTGCAACAGTCCCTTTTTGCCTTTTATTTCCTTCCTGTCTCTGATGAGCATCCGATTCCTTTTTACACATTTACATTTTGTGTTTTTTTGCCCAGTCATCCTTCAGTATTGAACGCTTTGAAGCTGAATTTTGACAGAGAAAGCAACAACGATCCCGGAGCTTTGGCTGCATATGTGAATTCATTTTGGTTATCGTTTTAGGTGCTGCGTAACATGGTGCACTGTGCCGACCTGAGCAACCCCACTAAGTCGCTGGAGCTGTACCGTCAGTGGACCGATCGGATAATGGAGGAGTTCTTCCACCAGGGAGACAGAGAGAGGGAGAGAGGGATGGAGATCAGCCCCATGTGTGATAAGCATACAGCGTCAGTGGAGAAAAGCCAGGTATGCACTTTTATTTATTTTTTTTTAGATTTTATTTTAGATTTTTAAAGAACAAAAATACAGTTACAGACTTACAAAACAAGACAATATCGTCAACTCACAATGACAGGACCAAAGACAATGTCATGGAAATTTCCATAATGTATTGATCACTTTTATTTATCAACTTGTGTGGTCTGAACAGTGTGCTATTGGTTCCTTGTACATAAAAAAGATTTTTCTTTTCTTCTGCTCGAAACAAATAATAAACAAACAAACAAACAAAACAGACATATACACTGAAAAAAGACAAAAAAAAGAAGAGAAACATATGAAACGCACCTTTATTTTAACCAAGACTTGTGCATTAAAATATTCAGAATCAACTTATTCAGGGAAGTGGACCATTTTATTTGATTGCCTTGATTGCCAGTGGTGTCTGTCCCCCTTCATCCTCTATCTTTTATTATTGTTTTGATTGAGAGACCCCTAGTGGCAGAAATCACATACTCTTACTTCTGCTTTTTACTATGCACACATTCTCATCCATCTCCTTTCTCTGTTCAAGGTGGGTTTCATCGACTACATCGTGCACCCTCTGTGGGAAACTTGGGCCGATCTGGTCCACCCTGACGCCCAGGACATTCTGGACACGCTGGAGGACAACAGGAACTGGTACCAAAGCATGATCCCCCAGAGTCCTTCGCCGCCCTTCTATGACCAGGGTACGCACGGACACAGCGGAGGCACCGGAGGGCAGGGAGGCGGGGAGAAATTTCAGTTTGAGCTGACCCTGGAGGAGGAGGACTTGGACGGGATAGAGAAAGACGGGGACGAGGAGGAGGAGGAGGAGGAAGAAGAGGAGGAACTCGAAGAGGAGGAGGATAGCCTGGGCGAGTCTCGTTCTCCTCCCCTGGACTATTTGGACCGTCAGGAGCACGAGGAGGGCGGCATTATGGAGCCCGCGATGGCAATAGAGATCGTCACACACGAGGCGTCACCCACAGACACATAGGGCTTCCATCGTCTGGCTCCTGTGGTGATTTGAAAGGTTTTTTTTGGAAAAAAGAGGGGAGATCCTCTTGCAGCTGTGCTTTTTAATAAGCCCACAAAGGCAAGGGCTTGGTTTTAGCCCGCACAGGGTCGTCTTGCACTTGGGTGTTTGAAGCCAGACACGGATGGACAGTTTTAGTGGAACGGCTTCAGAGTTCTCAGGAAATAATTACTGCGAACATTTTAGTCTTGATGGACAGATGAGACTGTGGGTGGAACTTGAAGGATTTTGGCCAGTTTTGGAAGTGGTTATTTTTCTTTTCTGGACTGGCATTAAATGGACAATGACACTACTGAGAGAAGTTTTGTACCTTAAGACTTTTTTACAGACATGATATGATCTAGAAGTAGCATATAGTAAGATCTACTGATGGAGATATGTTTGTATAGCAAGAGAAAGTGTTTACTTTTTTCCTGTACCATTTGTCAAAGGACTTTTGTGTGCCTTTTTTACTATTGTCTTTATAATAGTTTTTTATTTATTGAACACTCTAGTATGTCTGTGAAATGTTTTCTTTTTCTTATCTGAAAGAGCAAAATCTTTTTTGTATGTTAAAAAGCAGTCTTCCATGTATTGGGCAATAGAGAAATCCAAACAAATGTCGACAAACTCGGACAAATTCATCTAAATAGGGAAACATAAGCATGCACGTTTAGTTAGTTAGTTTAGTTTTCAATCCGAGCACAATGTTTTTCTTTAGTGATAAAGTTTCATATGCATTCATGTCAGTCTATGATTGTCACCCTGAAGTACATTCACCTCTATTTTCATATTTCATCTAGATAAGTGTTCTCTGTTTCATTTTGGTGGTCTGCAGACCATTAGGGCTTCCAACCTTTTCACACCAAACTTGATTTTTGATGCAAAATACTCAAAGTAATAAAAAACAATACGTGTAACTGCAACTTAATGTATTTCTGGTCTAAATTTTTAGTGAAGAAAATATTCTGGAATGTGTTTTTCTGTTTCATTTTGGTGTGAAATGGAGGTTTTCCTAGTTCAAACCTTAACGACCTATAACCAAACCCCCACAATGAATGAGAGGGGGAAAAAGCAGGTCTAAAAGCAAAGGGGACTTGACGACAAACTGCTTAGATCATCTATACTAAAAAACTAAATCAGAAATGAGGTCTGGCCTGGACAAAATGCACCACAGCCCTGAGTCTATTTTTAGCCCACAGGTATGCTGCAGTCTTAATAATCCTGTTAGTTGGAACGCGTTTTGACCCCAGATCCACCTGATGTAATGCCTCCTGCCTATCTGCAATCATGCCCAGACCACATGATTAAAGGTGCTCTTACAGCTGCCTGTCTAAAAAGTGCTGAGACCCTCATCAGCAGCAACATTCACATGGTTTACAAACCCCTCCAGGCTCCGCGGACACGACCCCGAGACAATCAGGCCGGCTATTTCTTCCTCCCAAAAAAAAAAAAAAAAAAATCCCTCAAGTGCTGCTTCTGCTCATTGACGTCAATTGAATTTCCCCTCCCCCTCATCTGTATCGGGTTTCCAGGACAGTTAGGTTATTAGGATTTGACACAGATGAAAATGCTGGATTCAGCAGAGCAGACTGTACCGCCTTGAAGTAATTAGGTGTCCCACAACTACATGAGGTAAAACTAAGATAAAATGACCGTATTTTTTTATTTTCTTTTACAGTGGAAGGGTAGATTGTTTGAAAATGGTTTGCAGACCTGTGGCTTCCACGACTGACGCTGTTGTTGTTCATGTTGGTTTACTGATAAACTCAAAGGTACTTCATCTGATTTCACTTAGGCATGCTTTAGTGGCAATCATTTGTATGCTGTACGTATGAAAGGGTTTGTGTGCGTGTGTTTCTGTATGTGTGCGTGACTCTGTTGGCAAGCCTTACCCCCATCGGTCCACACCTTTGTCTCTACTGTTTGTCGCTAGGAGCTCAAGTTGGTCCTTTTTGCTGTTTATAACAGTGTGTATTTATTCTATACTTTAAGCTTGTAAATAAGAAATACTGGTTCAGTGTAAAATCTATTTTAATTTATATGCACTTGCATTACCTGGAAGTGGTGGTGTCTAATGTGTAGAAGACTCTGAATTAGAGTCTTTTTATATATGTATTATATATTGTTTTTATATATATATAAATATATAATTATATCTAAGTATATATTCGCACAATGTTTTGAGTGCCCAGCAGAGCAGCAGCTAAAAAGACATGTTGTTGTTGTCACATAAGAACTTTGTAACTACAAAATAGCTTTTTATTCAAGTTAAAAGTCTCTTATACATGTGTTAACATATTAAAATGGACTTCATACTAAAGTTATGCATAAATATGAACCAAAAATCTTGCAAGTATTGCATCACTGACACATAAATTGCTTTTTTTGGTTTTGCTCAGAATTACATTGCATTTACGAAGTAATTGCCAAACTTTGCAGAGGACGATGATTGTCCTCATTTAGTGTCTTAGAAGATTTTTCTGATGGACCAATCAGTTTTTGAAGGTGCAAAGTTTTCATCTGACAGCAGCAACTTGGTAACCCAGAGGCGACATAGAGGACATGTTAAACTGCGTAGGCTTGGATATAGGATACATGCAAGCTAGCTAAGGAACACAGAAGCTTATCGATGCTTGTTATCAAAGTACACAAATAGCTTTTTTCTCTCAGCGGCTTGTCACAACCTAAGCTTCTCCATCCAACATTTTGATTGCAGATTGCTGATATATGAGGCCAGATACAGTTCGACTGAGACTGATAAACACAAAGCGATTGTCTCCTTTTACACTTAACGCACTTCATGTAAAAGTAGATAACACAGGGGCAGTATTGGTAGCATGCTACAATACGCCCGGCACCGACGTGAATAAACAACAAAACATGATCTTATGTAACTGATTGTGCTAATGTGTGAACTCTCTCTGACCAAACTTGTTAGCAGTTTTGAAATTCAAATTTGTCAGTATTAACATTGTTTATCTATGTTCAAGCTTTTTTTGGTCCTAGTTGTGTCCAAATGGTTAGCCAGATTTAGCACTATCTGCATGAGAGATGGGTTTTTTTTATTGTCAATAATATGTTCAAGTCCGCCAGTTGTTGCAGGTGGGTTATTAAATGTTTCACACAATGTATGGTATTATATTGTATATTGTGTTCAAAAATAAATCTGAAATACTTTTTCTATGAAGTGATTAAAAGCAAAGCATGAATATATTCCACTTGTTTCTGCTTCTTCTTTCCCCCCTCGTAGCCGTAGTTTTGGTCACTATGGGTGTAAACAACAAACTGGGTCACAGTAATGCCTCTGGGGGGTTTCCACATGTTTGTCATGTTACATTAAGCTGCATCCTTATGCAAAACTGTATTTACTGAGCACCTGGACCGATGCAGAAAAAGAGCCCATTGCATCTAAACCAGTAGCAATAATAAAGGCTAAAATCCCTCCCAGTGGCTAAGTTCAGACTCCAGGCAAATGTGGCCCAAATCTGTTTTTTTTTTTGCCCATGTGTGACCTGTATCCGATCTGTTAAAGACAGTTTGAACAGCACAAATCTGATTTTTTCAAATCTAACCCAGGCCACTTTCATATGTGGTCCTAAATCTGATACGCATTGGATATTTTGCAATGGGACTTCAGTCTGAACGGCCATGTCGCATTTATTCGACCTTTACATCACTGAAATGAGACAAACGTCACATTCTGCGTCCCTCCACATTTACTTGTGGTCACGTATTTTGCGCATGCAGGTCACTTCAGGGTCGCATTCAGCTCATACTCAAAACTGATAGAAGTCACATTTAATGTGTAATATGAACGAGCACACAAAAAAAATCGGATATCACCAAAAAATCCGAATTGTGCATTAAGACATGCTGTCTGAACGTAGCCGTAGAAGCCTCTGCTGGTCATAACATCCAGCTGAAATGGGAACTGGTTAAAATGCAAATTCAAGAACACAAGAAATTAAACTATAACCAGTGTAAACACACTACAGAGCATGTGTCAGTTTGTAGATGTTTTAGTAAAAATTTTGTCAATAAGCTCAATTTTCGGTACATGTACAATAAAACTACTTTACAATGTTTAAGATTTAGCAGGGATGTAGGAGGAAAATGAAGAAATGTAATGTTTGTTTTAATTAAATCATAATTATACAAAATTAAATTGTTGTTTTTTTACCTTTGAATGAGCAGTTACGTCTACAGTGGAAGTGAGACGCCTTCATAGAGGTTAGAGAGTATCTAGCCTCATACGTCACACCAACCTGGGCTCAGTTCAGATCTAGGCTTCCAGATCCAAGCCATCTCACTGTCCTTCCCCAGCCAAACGGCCATCTTCACCAGAAACTATTGAAGCTATAGTCAGAGACAGTGTGGTGGTGGTTCTGTTTTGTTTTCTGGTTTTGGTTTCCTCCCCCCTCCCCTCTCTGTTGTCTTTTCCCTTCAGGTGTGTGAGGAGGCGTGGCCACACTCGACCTGCTGCCGACCAGCCACACCTGTATTCAGTTGTCATCTTCCCTGCGTATAAGCCTGGTTTCTTCAACTCTCACTTACCAGATGATTCCTTTTGAGTTCTCCAGCCACCTGGTTTTGGATCTTCACCGTGTCATTCCATCCCTGCAAATTATTTGGTTCTTACCAAGGTAAAAAAAAACAACTTAGATTTAATAGTGTTAGGTAATTTATCTTGTAAGAATTAATTTCTTTTTTTAAGTGTTAATACTGTAGACATGCTTATTTCTAGATTTAACAATCTTAATTCAAGAATCTTTTCAAGTGAAATTATCCTGCTGCATGGATAGATAATGTCACTTGTTTTGAGTACCTTTTTCCTCAGATTTAGTGTTTTATCTTGTTTATAGACACACATTTTTTGCAGTGTGTAACTTTTGGGGTCCAACTCTAAATTACTTCAGCCTCAGGCCCTAACAGACAGTTCCTAATCAATTTTTTTTTTCTTTCAGAAATTCATTTTAAGCTCCTACAGATAATAAACCACAATGTAGATAATAAATTAAAACAAAAAAAAAACCACTAAAGTTCATTAGACTGGAGTCAGCCCTATGTTCCCCAGTATCAAGGGTCGGGGTTGGGGTGAGTCTCCATGAGGCATCCACAGACCCAGAAGCCTTCCCACTTCTGATACCAAGTTTTCCTATGTAACCCTACATTGGGACTGAGGAACACAGGTAGACTCCCATCAGACCAGCCCTGGTCCTGTGTGTCCTGTGTCACCTCAGACCTTACCTGCACACTGGACATTTCCATGTGTCTGTGCTCTGTTTCTCCTCATTCTCTTTGATGTCACTGTGTTTGCTGCATCATCAGAGGTTTGGCTCTAATGTGCTGAGACAGGAACACAGTGTGACACAGACTCAGCACCACAGCCCACACACAATCTGACAGGACTGTCCTGATGTGACATGAGGCCACACACATAACAACACACAAACAGAGTGCTCATTAACTCTACGTACACACTATCACACTACAGATGCTTTGGCAACAGCTCTTCCTCGCATTTCCCTTTGATTATCACATCACATCTTTAATGAAAAGGATTGGGTTTTAACAACAAATAAAATGAGTTTTAGCTCTTGTATAAAAAAGGTGCAGAATAATTATAGGTGTATCGGCCAACTACAGCTCCACTTTAAAATAGAAATTATTTTATGAATATTCTTCTTTTCCATATTTTTTTCGTCAACATGATAAATAAAACAGATCTTAGTGAAAGTGATTTAAAAAAATTCATGGAAATAGAAGATTTTTGGTGCCAATGAGCTATGAAAAGCTGTTAAAACTGTGCTGCAGCCTGTGATTCAGAAAGCATTTCACATTCAAAACTCCTGAAATATAACATGCAGGATCAAAATTGTTTTATTCCTGTATTTTTTGGTTCACAGCAAAGCCTCAGTGTGCTAAAATGGAATGCATGCTATTTATATATATTTCAGACATGTGCAAATGAAAGGGAAACCCCTAAATAAAGTGTTTTAATATGGTGCTGATCCACCAGAACAGCTTCAATGCATCCTGACATTGATTCTACAATCTGTGAACTCTACCAGAAGAAAGAAACGTGATTTATCACTATTTATTCTTCTGTGTATTGTGCAGTTTTCAGTGAAAATCAGGTATTTCCCTATATTTAATGTACTAATCATGTAGGTGTTAAAAAAAAAAACTCAAATAAATTAAAAGGTTACCATATGAAAACTGAGGAAAAAGTGACTTTTTCAACAAAATAGATCATTAATTGAACATGAAACATCTACAACCACTGTTATTTGTTAAACTCCATGGGTTTTATTGGTGAATCGATGCTGTTTCTACGTTCACTATGGAACGTCCAAATGGGTCATATCTGATGCAGCTGAAATGCAGAGGAACTGCATTTTATCTGAATTATATAAATCTACGGCGATCTGGATGTGTGAGACGACATAAAGTACACCCTTGTACCCATGTCATCCTGGAAGAGACCACCTCCATTGGATTTTTAATTTTGTTTGTCTCTATTTGGCAGAGGAGTTTGGTTTCTGATATCTTACATAAGCTTGGTAAAAAAAACAAGTTAAATTCACAGATGCATCTATCAGTGCTGAGATTCATATGCTTTCAGTTAAAATTCAAAGGGGCTGTGGAGCCTCAGTGGAAATTTTCACTTTCTGAAGGCGCTCTTCCACTGACACACCGCCTGTAGAGATTCCCCACTAGCTTTAACTGGAAGGGATGCAGATGCTATGCACTTAAGCTTTTATTGCCACTTTATTAACTTGTTTTATTTAACATGTGGGACTACACAGCCAGGGTGAAAGGCAAAAATGCTTGATGAAGCAATTTTTCAGGAATGTTCTTTCAGACAGTTTTCCGCAAATCATCCGACTAGGGGGGTTTTATAGACTCATAGAGCTACGGAAACCCCCCAGGAAACTTTGGCACAAACATGCCACCGTTAATTGGCATTTTACTGTATTTACTGCAACAACTTCCCCCACGAAAAACATAATAAAACCAGTTGTGCAAAGTGATCACAGGTGTTACCAGTTTACATGATTACTCACATCTTATTTCACAGTGTGGTAAGAGGCACATCTGCAAAACCTGTGTAGACAAAGACAAAAAAAACACCAAAACACAATTTTATATTGTCATCTGCTATAACTTTTCCAGAACTTGCATAAGGAAGCAACAGCTATGTTAGGTTACTTTTCCAAAATTATTTGACTGTAAATGGCTGCCACATATAATCCCTTTGGGTCTAAGAGGATTTTTTATTCTAACCTAGACTGA
Organism: Apogon talboti; assembly: GCA_037367365.1. Lineage (NCBI taxonomy): Eukaryota > Metazoa > Chordata > Actinopteri > Kurtiformes > Apogonidae > Apogon > Apogon talboti. Next base: position 5,483,676 of record JAPQRQ010000019.1, on the reverse strand, counting down.
AATAACACAGGTAAGAGGGTTGCATAATTTCTGTCCATGACCCTTCATATCTAATTTCATAGTGACCCACTGTAAGAGCTCTGAGATTGTCTGGCCTTGTATCCACTTCAATCTTACTTAAAAAAGAATCATGAGTGAAAATTATCAACAAGGTCTTCCATCTTTTTCCATCTCATTTCATCTTTTCGCTCCCATTCTTGAGTTTCCATATTTATGCCTCCTTTCTTCTCATCTCCATTCTCATATCCTTCACCTCACTGTCCTCATCTCCATTTTCACACTATGCAACTCTCGCTGATCTCGTCCCTGACATAACCCAGTAAAAGTTTGAGATTTGATTAAGCCGTTTTCATCTAATGACGAAAGCTACAGCCAGACGTGAGCAGGGATACATGAAGGACAGAAAACCTCCCTTGTCACCGTTTCATAAAGGAACAGACGTCTGCTGGGACGATCAGGTTATCTAATAAGGCTAAAAACAGAGCAAACCATTTCCCAGCGGTCCAGGTAACTGACACTACCTAATTTCATTCTTGTGTCTGACAAAGAAAACGATGAAGGATTTGTGAAGAAAGGTAAAAAAAAAAGGGTCAGTTTGGAATATCGGAATATTGAGGTTGGAAACTTCCTGATTATATATCTTTTAGTGAAGGTGATTTAGTGTGATGGAGAAAAATAAAAGTAAAAGAAAATCAAACACTACTAACAAAATATGCAAGTCGATGTTGAAAGATTAAATTCTTTAAGGGTAAAGGTCAAGGTCAAGTTTATTTATTTAGCTCATTTACAACAACTCAAAGTGCTGTATAAATCTGCAGATTCAAATGCAAGATATATTAAAACCTAGTAAAATACGAATAAATACAAGGTATACTAAAACTGATAGAAAATTTTTTTAAAAAATCAGATACATAGCAATAAGATAAACAGCATCCAAAAACACAAACCAGAAGATAAAATGAATAAAAGTCACACGCTTGTATTAAATTGCCAGTGCAAAAGAGATTTAAAGTGTTTAATAGACTGTGCACATGTGACATGTTGGGGCAGAAACACAAAGCACAAATACCTTTCAGTCTGTTTCTGTAACAAATGAAACACAGGTATATAAAGTTGCAGTTTCATAAGAGCGGAAACAAAGAGAGGGACGGAGGCAGAGGAGCTGATGTAACTCCTTTAGGCTGAATAGACCAATGCCTCATTGAGATGTCGGGTAATTTAATTTAAGGTTGCTGAGCCCACGCCTTGTTGTTTCACAATTGTGCAGTGGCAGATGTGGTATTTTTCTTTCTTTTAACCTTCGCAGAATTGAGTCATACATTTTTATAGCATCCTTAGAGATACAGTATATACTATAACCTTTTATAAACCTGCAGCAGTCCTGTGCTTGTCTGCTTTATGAAACTTCATTTTCACCCCAATCACTGAAATCAGATGCAAACAAAAAGTCATTACATAACTCAGTGTGCGTCAGCTCTAAGAGGTTTTAATTTTTACCAGATGGTGATGGTGATGTCTGGAGAATGACACCTCGTATGACATAACAGACGAGCAGAGAGAGGAGTGACAGAGGTGCAGTTATTATCAGATACGACCAGACCAGAGTCATTCATCAGTTTATCTGATACTGTCTCCATACAGGACTGGTTTCAATAAGTGCCACCAATTTTACGCATTTTTACGTAATTGCTTAATTAAAAGATGTGACGCAGGCCAGAGATCATACAAACATTACTCACGTACGTTAAGGCCCTGCTCTTAGTACAACCACAGAGGGTTAAATCATCTCCTTTAATGCAAATTCTGTGGGCCCTGCTTTTGCGTCATTGTGGTTTTATAGCTGGCTGTAAGGCTAGCTGGGTCAAATATTGCTGCTGCTACTCTCAGAGGAATACACTGTTAAAATGACAAGCTTGGCAATTGATTTTATTTTGCATTTAGAGGTATTGAGCCTTACACATCAGCATACATTTGTGTAAGAAAGGGGGCCATTTTTTTATGATATGATCATTTTCCCTTATTTTCTTACTAGGTCACTGTTTTGATGCATTGTCGCTGAAAGGGGAAATATCAATACATGGAAAAATCAGCAGCACCTCTCACTTGTCGGTTTTCAGTGAAGCTACAGTGCTGCTAGGGGGAAAAGACATCCCAATGCCCCCTGGGTCCCCTGGGGCTGCATTAACCTTGTAAGTGAGGCAAGTAAATCAGTCTCGTGATGGATACGTGGAGCTATTTATATCCCCCGAGCCAATTAGAAGAGTGATGATGAAGTGGCTGCAACACCACAGACTGTCTCCACTGGACTCCATGTTCACACTACAGTGATGAAGGAACAGGTGGACAGAGCTGGCATTTTGGAGGTATACACCATACACTGATGGTCAATCTGAGTTGCAGCCTGTGCACCGGCGATGACTGTCCAGGAATATTTATACAGCGCATTTTAAACATGCAGCAACACATCCAGGGTGAGAGCACTGAAATACCACCACTGCATGAGGAGCCAAAAGGCAGTAAATAATCACTAATCTGAGCAACACATGGACAATCACCATAAAGATTCATATGCACAGTCACATTTTAGACACCTGATATCTCTATTTTTTACATTTTCTTAAAGTCTGTCTCTGCAGTCATGCTTTACTCTAGGATAGACTGTTGGAAAATGACAGATAAACCACATTTAAAAATGATTCCAATATTAATTTCGCAAAAATAATAACAATATTGCCTTCTGACTAGTTGGAAGTACAAGTGATTTATGCTACACTCCAGTGCTGCCCTCCTGTGACTTTCAGATGTGTGAAACTCCAAATATGCTGGACCTTTTTTTTTATTAAACCCCATTGCATTAGTACATTATACTGGATGTGTGTCAGTGTACAGGTGTGATCATATACAGTACATAGCTCAGAATATACAGTAAAGGGAAACAAGTCCTCCAAGAGGTGTGTGTCTTAAAAGGATTAAAAATAAATGCTGAATCATATAGTCATTAAACCCTTCCTGCTGATAATTTCCCATGTCTGTCCAAGTCCACATTCCCAGTTCATGAAATCGATTTGTTTAACAGGTTTCCTTTGGAGATCTGCAACCAGGGCCACAGGACATATGAACTGTTTACAGGGGACATGCAGCATGCTGTATAAGACAAGTACATTAAACATAATGAGTAGGGTTTTTAATGCCAACATTTCCTCCATCTGTGCTGTTCAATGCAGATAAATTGATTTAAAAAAAAAAAGTGAACAAGCAGCTCAAGTCAGATCTAACCCTGTTTATCATCAAGTAAATCACAAATCAATATCTATTAAAGACTCTTCATGTCAAACATCAGCATTGACAAACATAAATATGGTATAACCATCTTAATCATTCACTGTGAAAATAAGAAATGTGCAGTTTTTTTTCATCACCGTGACCAGGTTAGGGTTCTGTTTGGTTTCGTTTTCTCTGCTTCTTCCACAGCTGTGTCACTGGGCCCTTTGGATATTTTACTCAAACATTATAAATGAATCTATTCCTCTCACGCACCATTCCCAAAACACAGAGATCTGTAACACATGGGAACAATTCTCTGGCTTGCACAAGATTTGCTGATGACATATGTGTGTGTGTGTGTGTCGTTCACTGTTGTCCCATAATGCCGTTCTTTCAAGTAATCTTTTGTTTCAGAGCATTTGTACTTAATGACAGTGAGGTCGGCAACAGGACTTGAACAGGGGTCATAGAGTTAAAGACTTTCTCTCTGATCAATAGGTAACTCTATAGTCATAGTAGAATGTTTTAAATGTGTATGTAAAAACTACTATTGCCTGAAGGATTAGAGCAGAAAACTCCTGTTGGTTAGTCATTGTATTGTCAAATATTGTTCTTTTTACTTTACCCAATAAGTTTGACCAATTTAGATGTACAATATTGTACCGTCTCACTTTTACAGGAAATGGAGCAGAGTAGGGCCGGGTTTTCTTGAACTGAGATGACACAACTGCAAACACAATAAATTGACAAATACAATATTCATGTATACATGCAAGCGGTGACATCAAGAAGGACATTGTACTGCATATTTTTCAGTGAAGTAGGGTCACTATGGACACAGACAAATGAAACATACCCCTGGACTGTAAGTATTTCTTTTCAAAGCAATAAGATCCAAGTCCATATAGTACCAAAGCCTTTATCATAATAAAAACATACCAACTTGGATCTTGTTGAACACAATCGACCTGTTCTTCTAAGTAAGAATTTAGAGCAACCCTAATGCACTTAAGTACACCTGGTAAATAAATTGTGTTTCCTTTTAACAAAAAAGATTAGAGTGTGTGCAATTGTGTGTGAGTGAAGGACCACACGTGGAGAAAGAGAGTACATGGGAGAGGAAGCACAGCCAGGCAGACAGGAGACGCAGTGAATTGGGATTTTGACAGGGTTTTTCTCTCACATCGTATCACAGGGACAACCCAGTCCTCTCCATTGATCAGGTTGCTTGGCAACTGTGTCAGAGTTGGGACACAGTCTCCAGACATTTGTCTGTGATAACATCTTAACACTCACATGCAGGCAATGCCTCATACAGCAGGTGTCGACACAGATAAAACACACACAGAAATACTCATGATGCTCCGTGTCAACTATCACATATTGATTATAGTTGAGAAACAGGAACAGATGATAGGACGGTTGTAAAATATTACAGTCAGTGGACCATGCTTAATAATAGCACTGTATCAAGGGCAATACTGGGATGCTTTCTACTACATATCAGTTCATAAATATCATAATACCATAATACATTACAGGAAAAGAAGAGATCAAATGTGGCTGAACGGAGTGTATTCCATGCTACACAAAATTATGAAGCAGCACATCAAAATTTTGAGGTCGTGATTTATTATTAATAGCTGGTCAATTGTAGGAATTAGTGAAAAAACATGTAGAAGTTCTAACATACCGTTTTGATTGAAGAGAACCTTTGAAACCCGAAAATATTTTGCATATTAGTGTATTAGGAAAAATTAAATCATGTATGGTAATCATCTTCATCTTTGATATAAATGTAAAAAAATAAAGTATTTTCCTTGCCTGGAAAATGTGTTTTATATAGTTCATTGTCTGTAGTTCTCTATAAATCTATTCTCTACTGTCCATGGTTTGTTATAGGAGCAGGCTGTTTAATTTGCATTTTTTAGACCTAACCAGGCTCACCAGTGATTTTAGGGGCTTGTATGACGATGGTAACGTTAGGGGGCTTATGGCGACTGACGGATTGTCCGGGTCTTTTGGTCTTTTGCAGCTAACGTAGCTAGCCC
>JAPQRQ010000019.1:5453404-5469119 GCA_037367365.1 Apogon talboti | reverse complement strand
GCAGAGCTTGGTGATGAGCTGATCATTAATTGAACCAGGTGTGCTTGAAGAGGGAAACATCTAAAACATGCAGGACATCGGCCCTCGAGGACCAGGATTGCCCACCCCTGGTGTAACCTAATACATGAAAACCCTTCCAACAGAAGTGGAAGTACGTGTGTTGTTAGTAAGTTGATATAGCCATTTATACTTACAGTGCATGTGAAAGGACAACAGATGTAAAAGAAAGAATTGGTGAATAGAGGATTATTTCTATCTGACATGTCAGCGTTTTGGATGTGAGCGAACCTTGTGATTTTGATAGTAGGAGAAAAGCCGCCTCTTGCTTCCTGTTGGCTTAGCTCACGTTTTTGAATGGGAATGTGCCACTGGGCTTTCCCTGCTTTTGACTGCCCTGCTCCTCTAGCACTGACTTAGGGTTATCATCCTGCTTATCTGTGTAACTGTGGGGAAAGACTATATTGAATTGATTTTTTTTTTTATTGTCAAAGTATAAATGTACAGGAATATACAATTGTGTTTTTCATTTAAAAAGTGACAGTGATCTGTTTTCAGACACTATTAAACAATGCTGTCTCCCCACAGTGGGATCAATAATAATAAAGTAGTCATATTTTATCTTACTACTGTTCTTTCTTTTATCGACTGTCTTGCTGGTTAGTCTGGTGTGGTTTGAGCTACTTGGTTGCTAGAATAAAGTGTTGCCATTGTATGTAGCTGCAACAAAAATCCCATTAAGGAGGAGGAGCCAGGTGGTGGATTTAGTGTACAGGAACATCTGTACCATGTATGGACTGGAGGTCCCTGGGTCAGATGAAGGTGATCGAGAACAAACGAGCCAAGATCCTGTGGGGCCATCTTATCCAGACCGATAAGATGGTGACGGCCAATCAGCCTGCCACAGTGGCAGTCGATAAACATCAGAAGACAGCCATAGTGATAGATGTAGCAATTCCGAGTGATGGCAACATCAGGAAGAAGGAACATGAGAAGCTCGAGAAATATCAAGAGCTGAAAGAGGAGCTACAGAAAATGTGGGGTCTGCAGGCAACAGCAGTGCCAGTAGTGATCAGGGCACTGGGGACAGTAACCCCCAAGCTGAGTGGATGGCTCCAGCAGATACCAGAAACAACTTCTGAGATCTCTGTCCAAAACAGTGCAGTCCTAGGAACACCTAAGATCCTGCGCAGAACAATCAGGCTTCCAGGCCTCTGGTAGAGGACCAGAGCCTGAAGCAGACATTTTATATAGATGGGCGAGAACACGGTTTTTAAAATTTTATGAAATAAAAATCATGTAACAGCACATGGGAAAAACTGCTGTTAAATAGACTGACCTTTAGAGATTGAAGTGTTTGTCACACTACCTGATGTCTGACATTGGTATTGGATTAGTGCATTCCTATACACATATAAAAGGCGTTATTTATCATATTAGAAAGAGAAAAGCATTTAAGAATATTACCCCAGAGATAGTATTTTTATTTTTGAATGTAGTAAATACTTACCTCAGTTCACCCCGATGTCTTAACAGTTAATAGATAAATGTTAGACCACTAGAGACCTGTAGCTTTTTTGGTGCAAAGGAAAGAACACATATGTGTTGGATTACTATTTTTGCTGTATGGAGAAAGTTGGGATGTATCTAGAACACTTTTGATAAATGATCAGTAATTCAGGGACCAAAAACAGCATCATCATATCTCATTCTCCACTCCCAGTGGTTCTTTTCCTGCCAGGTCACAATAATGACACCTTGCTGCTAAATGCAGCTTTCTTCTGCTTAACTGTATACAGTAACAGGATGATGACCCACTTTAATTTGTCTCATGCCTGGTGCAGAGGGTATAAACATTTTTGGATCTCTAAAAACAGTCACAAGAAGGCTTGGCTAAAAAAGAGCCAGATAAGAGCAAGGCTGCCCCCCACAGGTGAAAAAACATTGACAAAGGTGTAGAAAAAGTAGGTCATTGTGAGGGAGGTGGAGGTGGTTCGATGGTGAGTGCATGGGTAGCAGGAGATTTAGACTGACGTAAACTAGAGAGAGGTAAAAGGAGATGTAGATCAGGTATGAATGGAAAAGAGAAGCTGCTTTGTCTTTTGCTGCCTCCTGAAAGAACAGACTCACTTTGCATACGTTTCTACCATTTACAAATATAAGAAATATTTCACAAAGAAAGACCATCCCGGAGCATGGACTGTTCTGGAGAAATGGCGTCTTTTTGAAGGCTCCACTTTCAGGATGGTGTGTCAAGGAAAAGCACAGTGTGTGGATGTGTCACTGAAGTGTTAGTACAGTCACTGCAGATATCAGGCTTTTAAATTTACCAACCATCACTGCAGGTAATTGCTATAAACAAGTCCAAATGTGGCTGTACACAAGCCGTATCAATAATCAGACATATGTGTCATGGTTTTTATCTTGACTCATCTCTGCTGCTGAATAAAAGTGTGTAAGATGTTGGTCATGTCTTTTGCTAAATGTATGTGCAGTGCAGTTTCTCTGCTGTTTAAAATACATCAGAATTGGGTTAGTGGCAGTAGCACTTTGTTAAAATGAACAGTAGATGGCGCCAGGAACATGTTATTTTTCCAGTTTACTTAAATTCCCCCTCAGCTCCTTTTGGTCCAGGTTAATTGTGTTTCTCACAGCCAAATGCCAGCTTAGCTCCCTAAATATCAGTGTATTACCTTTCATTCAGCAAGCATGATTTAATTCAAGATTCAAGTCTTTTTTTTGTATTTTCAAAAAATACCCTGGCTGAAATTGTTTCTCACCAACTTCTCACAGTACAAATGAGGTAGCAATTTAAAAACTCCAAAACACAATGAAGTATTCTGTTTTAGTTTGGTTCCAGTATTCTACAACCATAGCATGCTTTCCCGTTTTATCTGAGTCAAATGATGAGGCTCAGAATTAATTGAAAATACATAGGAGGTAAAAACTTGAGCAATGCTGATTCAGTTGTAGTACTACTTATCCATCACATCCATCAAGAGTAAAAACTAAGTTTGTTTTGCAAATATTTATACTTGTCTTGGGGCTAAATGGAGCTGTGTGAAGAAAAAATTGTGATAGACCAACCAAGAACCTGCTAACTGTGGGTTGGCCTATAGGAAATTCTATAAAATCAAGTCTATAAAATCAGAACAAAATAGTGTAGAGATATGCAGTTTTACCCCATTAATATAAATACTTCTTTAAAAGTTTTTAGTATCTTGAAAAACTATAATTGTAGGCTCAGGATTGAGAATTATAAATCTGTATTTAGGACGCATGGTCATGTATTTATCTTTCTTCAACACTGCAGAATTTTCACGTTAAAGCTTTAAGATGTAGGTGTGCTTTCCAGCTTCTACTGAACCAAAGGACATGTTGACCTTCGTAGCCTGAGTAGTCCTTATTCATTGCCTACTGTGCCATATTACTATTCTCTACAGGTTATGTGTGGATGCCCTCCAAGTACTGCTGTTAATGTATGCGTTGGTGTCGATTCGGCACGTATGCCTGTCTGTCCTCTGAGCTGCTCACTCAGAGTCCTTGCTCCTCATCCTTATCATCCTTTTCCTTCTTCCAGCCGACCGTCGTCGTCCTCCTTTTGTTCTGCCATCTCCTCATCCCAAAATCTTGCTGTGGTGAAGGGAGGGTCCATGGGCCGAGCTGTAAATGGCTGAGGAGCTGTGTACTGGCTGGTTTCGCATTGTTGCAGGTACAGTAGTTTAACCTTTTAATTCACAGCAGTACTTGGTCAGCAGCAGCAGCAGCGAGCATGCCGACTGAAAATGGGAGATAAAACTCATTCTTCTTTTTTTAATTTTTTTGTCTTTGCTGTTTAAATCCTCTGGGCTTCTACGCTACATTAACTGATTCTTTTAGTGAAATGGGTCATGAGTGTGTAATCATGAGTGTCTTTCCTGACAACGTTAAGGCTTGTATCCGGATGTAATCTACTGTATCTAGCCATTCGACTTTTCTCTTTGTTGACATTTGACATTGTGTAGATGTGGCTGTTGTTTACTCACGTGCTTCATTGTCCATGCTTTGTGTTTGCATGGACACTTCAGAGTTTGGGAATAGGGAACACTCAGACATTGTCACTGAAGGACAGTGACCAATCTCCATGGAGAAACAGGAGAAGATGGATGTTTTCTAATGGTATTCAATAGTATATTTTTATTTTGTATTTCTTGTTTTGGCCGACTGTGATGACGTCAATGCCATTAATGTGTGGTTCAGTGCTTTATGTTCCTGCTTTATTGTGCATACTTTGTGTAAAAGATTGTGAACCGGAGACAGTCTAAGTCTCTGTCACCGAAAAACTGCGATCAATACAGAAAGAGAAAAAGGAAAAGAGGGCGCTGAAGCATTCATATTCCTTTCACATCCCTTAGATGCTTCCTTTGTCTTCTCTCTTGTTTGTACACATTCTTTTATTTACATCTGTTCTCTCACAGTTGCATCGACTTCTTGTCAGATCCACTGGCCTACAAGCATTTCAAGCAAACATGATGTTAACCTAGTCTGCTGTCTTCATCTATTTGCACAAGTAATTTCTTCAACTTCAGGAATTTCTTTATTATATCCCTGAAATCGAGTTTTGGGGATATAATGGTTTTACCCCGAAAGCCGGATCCGCTGCTGCCGGATATCCTTGGTGTGGAGGCGATAACTAGGACAGAGCTGGTTGGATTTCTTCTCCCTCGATAACCAACATAGAGGAAGAACCCTATCGATATCAGCTTCTCTTAAGTTGAAAATCAGTTTTTTGGACATAAATCAATCAATAATAGGCTGGTTGAGATAAAATTTGGTTCATGTTGATCGTCTTACAAATGTCTATTATCTCCCTACCATCCAGAGTTCATATGGGGTCATTTTCATTCACGAGGTGGAGTTGTGTGGGGAAAAATTGGTTCTCTGACCATTATTATCAGGACAGAGAATATTGATTGTTTGATTTGTTTTGATTATCGTGGATAGATTTATATATAGTAGGGGGTTTCGGGGATACACCCTTGGTGTTGGCCCCCGACAGCATAAGCCTCATTCTAAATTTAGACTTTTCAAGGAAGTTTTATGACATGTAACATAATATGCAGAAGCATGAGTAATGTTGATCTCAGCAACAGTTTGAGTTTTCAAGGAAAATACCCCATTTTAAATAAAATTGAAAATAGTATTGGTTTGGCCCCTTTGATCCTCATTTTTTTTATCCTGAACAATCAGCAAGCAGTTACTGCAGCAGGTAGATGTAATTTGAACTACTGTATCTACATTTTTATGTTCAGCGACACCACATAAATCTGAGTCTGTACAAGGGCTGTTACATCAATAATAAAATTCCTTTACATAGGTGTTTTCAGTCCTTAAGGTGCTTTCACATAATAAACGGTAACGGAGACAGATTTTTTTCCAATGATATTACACTTTATGAATAGAAATATCAGACGCATCACACCAACTGCTTGCAGGACTTCCCATTCCCCTTGAAATATTATTCCGAAAAAAAAATTTCAGGTCAGTTGTTGTTGTGTCACAATAAATGTCAAATCAATAATTCTTTCAACTTTAAATACTGATTTTTCTTCCAGAGTGGAAGTTGAAGAAACCAGATGGTTATTTGTGGTTTCAAAGGATTATTTTTGTCCAGATGTTAACAATATCAGAAATTTAGAGGTAGCATATTTATAGCAATTATAATTATTAAAATAAACAAACTTTGCAGCATGTTGTAAGTGTAGGTGACAGTGTAAACAAAATTAACACCATAGATAACATAAAAACATCGATTACAATGATTTTTAAATATTGTTTTGTAGCATAGCCACCTTAGCAATGAAACTCCTGAACTGAATGCGTGTCAATACTTTTGCCCATATAGTGTGTTTTGGCAGTATTTCTAAGAAGCAGTGTCAGATTTTAACAATATTGGATGCATAGTATACACAGATGAAGAGACCAGGATGTCTCTTCATTTGTGTTTGTTTACTCCTGTGGCTCCAAAACACAGCTTATAGAGAGCATTAGGCTTTATTTAGCAAATCCCCCTCCCTTCCTCCTCCCTTAGTCGACACTCCTACTCTAGATGGCTTGGCAGCATTAGTCAGCTGCACGATCACCACACGTCTCTTTTGCATAAGGTAACTACCAGATCTCAGCGCAGTTACCTCAGATGTGCTTTGTCGAGAATATTATTTTTGCACTGGTCTATGAAGGCCCGCAACGTTTGTGTGTATCTCCAGTACAATGCTAAAAATGTCTTCCCTAAGACAACACTAGAGGGCAGTGCAGGAAAAGATGCTGGTTGTTCAGCAGTCAAGGGAGGTTAACAGAAGTTAGACAAGGGGAGGGATGTAGATCAAAATGGGAGAGAAAGCGATGGGAAATAGATATGTGTATTGACCATAATAGATGAGGTAGATGCAAATATAAAAGAAGGGGTGGAAGCAGAAAAAATCAAAAAGCCAATAGGCCAGGGAAGTCACAGGACACAGCTTAGGACAAGGGGGAAGGGAGTCTGAGCTTAGGGTGGGGGTGGGGGTTATGAGATGGAGACCCCCTCTTTGGGAGCATCTGCTGAGTGTTAAGACAGAGAAGGAAAGACAGAAGGGTGAAAGGAGGGAGGAGGCCACTGGCAGAAGCAGCCGCTTGGAGGCAGCTTCACAAAAATAACAGGGTGAAAACCAAGCAAGGGGGCAATAAGCCGAAGAAAAGGCAAGAAGTGATAGATGAAGAAAACATTAACTGGGGGAGTTGCCATCTGATGGGCTTTAGCTTGACTTTAGAGGATTAATTAGGCACAGAAAGGCAGACGGCTGGCTCAGGTTAAAGCATGACTGCAAAAAGACAAAGAGGTAGTGTTCTGTCCCTGTGAAGAATATGTGTTGTCATACACTACCGGGTGTTCAGACAGTGTATACTGGGTCTCCAAATCTCTGGATCAGTTCTCTACTTAATTTTTGGTCCAGAGATCAGTTCAGACTTTTGTTTTCTTTGGAGAGGTTTCTGAATAAGACAAACTTGCAGGAAAAGATTTGGGGTTATTAAATCAACCTCAATGTGAAATATCAAGAATATTAAAGAAGGCTAAGGGGATAGTTTCTGAATTAATTTTACAGTGATTAACAACAAACTACTAATGAATAAATAACAATCAGTTTCATGTCTTCTGTAGTTGGAAGCCCATTGTGTAGGCTTATGACAGAATGAGTAGCCTGTCCTAACTTTACACTGAATAATAATTTCATGATTTGCTTGTCGTAGAGTTTTTATTTTTAGCTGAAAAAGGAGTTTTGTTATGTCGACAGCAGTTGCAGTGGATTTGAGGGGAGGTTGTGACATGAGCCCATGGATTTTTGTACCATGGATTTGATCTGGCTTTCAGAGCTAATAAACCTTACTGTATTTACCATTCTCGTGTGATTACATACATTGATTTATATAAGTTGCTGAACACGTACTCCTGCACCATTTTCAGGACAAGATTTCTCAACACAAGTTTTGTTTGAAGCACAATGCTTAGATTTAACTGATGAGTTGACAAACAGTGCACTGTTGGCTATGTAGGTATGCTTTTTATTTTGCCGAGTTTCCTTATAACACTGTTTTAACTGTTATTATCTTTTGTTTGCTGTTTCATATGGGGTTTAAATATTGTTTTACATTGTTGTTTGTTGTTTTGTTGGTTTGCCTAATTGTTAGTCTCCTCTGCTCTTGTTTGTCCACATAAAAATTCACCCCATCTCTCCCTTTCTTCCTCTCTCCACCCTCTCATAGAAAATTAATCAGCATGCACACACACAAACAAGCGCACACCCCTCTCCGGGGGCCGGTCTGTCATCGGCCCTTCTCCTGCACGTTGGTTGCAGCTGTAGCCTTCGTTGCCATGACGTCACGCCGATCGATTCTCATCTCGGTGCAGTGGGAAAGCACAGAGACAGAAAAAGGCAGCAGAGTAGAACAGACTGGCAGAGAGAGCGGAGGGAAGGTGGGAGGGAATGGGAAGAGGAGGAGAGAAAGAGAGGGCAGAGTGAAACCACACCGATATTCCAGGGAGGGCGGGACACAGAGGCAGGCTCACACAAGCAGCCGCTACAGGAATAGTCCCAGTGAAAGAGAGAGCACTGCCAATGTTTTTGTGTGATTGTGTTCTGTGTGATTGTACAGTCTATGTGTGTTCTCAGTATGGCTTGTCACTTGGCTTACAACTGCACTTTATATTTTTCACCAGCAAATAATTAATGCCATTCACCGCTGGGCAGACTCTGCACACTGTACTGCCATAAGGTAGGCTGAAGGGGAGAGGAGTGTGTTATGCATGCGAGTGTGTGCATTTGTGTGTTGGTTCATTGCATGTCTGTTTGCCTTTTCCGTGCCTCTGTTTGGGTATGTGTAACTGTGTGTATTCACTGTATGTGCACTGTTATTTGTCAAGCAAGTGAGGTTACCAGTGTAGCATTCTCTCAGGCCGTGGTGTCAGGAGATTCAAGCTATAAGCCATGTGACTCTACAAAGAACTGCAGGGATTGGCTGAGCCTCCCAGTGACCTCAGCAAGCAGCCTCCACCCCCTTCCCTCTCAGACACACACACATAAACCTCCCTCCCCTCCCTCCCCTCTGCTTCTCTCCACCTCCCTGCCTCTTTTTTATTTATTTATTTTTTTTCTCCATTTAGCTTTCCCCCACCTCTCAGCATCCTCGGCTGAGTGTGGAGGTTAGAGCTGCAGCAGCAGCAGCAGCAGCAGAACAGTAGCAGTAGCAGCATCCATGGCTTAAGCCCCTGCTTGGATCGGCAGCTAGCCCGGCCAGGCCCCTACCCCTCCTCTCTCTTCTGTCTCTCTCTCTCTTTCTGTCTCTCGCTGGATCTCTCTCTCTCCCTCCTGGGCTAGTTGACAGGCGACGTCTGGGGGTGTCAGAGACTCACAGTTAGCCAGGGCGTTAGCCAAACGCACACGGCTGCTCTGCTGCCCATCCGTTTTACTGTATCTCTGTGGTAACCGGGGGCTTCTTCTCTTCTCCCCCTCCCTACATCCTGCTTTTATTTCAGGCTCCTTGGAGATAGAGGAATGCAAATCTGCAACCATGATGGAAGGTAAGATGAAGTGCTTGATTAATTAGTTTTTTTTCTTTTTTGTGGTAATTCAGGGTAATCCCTCTTTTTGTCCTTGTCGTACTGTGCTTCATCCGCTGGCAAGCTTGTATGTATGTGTTAGGGAGGTTCAAATGTCATAAGCTGCCCTGCTATTTTGAGTGCACACATTCTGGTGACTTGCATGTTATAGGAAAAGGGCACAGCCACCAAATGTCTACCACAGGGGCACAATGGCGAGGCTAATTGAACCGTGTGTACCTTTGTGAATGTGGGTGTATGGCTGTACCCCCCCCCACTCCCATTTCCCGCTTCCCAAAGGATTATTTGGATTTATTGTGCAGGAGGGCTTATGTGCCCAGCTGGCTCTCTTGTATAAATTCTCTTTGTATGGTGCACTCCTAGACACATGTATCCACATGCGTGTACAGACAGTGCTGTATGACATTGTTGTGTATCAGTTCCACTACATTGCCGTTTTACCCAGTACTCATACCTGGATTACATGTCTGTGCGGATGGGTGTCGGCGTGGGTTTGTAGCCACCCGTGGTTTGACTGTTATACCTCTGCTGGGTTGATTGTGATGAGGAAAAAGGGGATTGATGAGTGTTTTAGTTTCATGTCCCTTTAATTGATGACATCAGCAGTGGGAAGGCCAGTGGTGGAGGGATGAATCCCTACAGCTCTGCAGCTGGCACACAAAATCCTCATTCCTTCCATTAAGTATTATGTCTTCCTCGTATGTGTTTCATTTGGTTTTAGCCGCTCATAGGCGTTTGGAGGACTAAAGTGTAATGTATGTGACACATCTACGTTGAGTTTTACTGAAACAACCTTGAATTATGTAATCATTCCTGTGAATATACGAAACCCAGACATCATTTTGAGGCAGTGAACACAAGCAAATGTGGATTAAAAGCATGTTGGTCATTGTGGTTTATCTGCACTGATGTAAATTCCACTAAGGTGTTTTTTTTTTTTTTTTTGCTGCTGTCGGTGCTTAGAAAAAGCTAAATGATGATGATGTTTATTCCGGCGCATTCAGTAAATCAACTCTGTTCCAGAACGTCTGCTTCTAAGGAGGAATCTCATTAGTTGGTTGTCTGGTTGTGTTTATGTGTGTGTTTGTATCTTTCTGTGAGTATTTGGACTTTTGGACTGAATATTACTGCTTTCTGTTTGTATTGGCTGTTATTTTGCCTGCACACCAAAGGATAAACATGTTGTTTACAGTTGAGTTACATTAAGTAAACACATTTGCTTTTGAAAGCACTACATACTTCAACCTTGAACTCCTTTGCAGTGTTTAAAGGTGTCAGCTTTTGCATAATCAAACTACTTTGTTGTACTGTAATTGACTTTGGATATTAGTCAATGCAAAACAGTAAAACACCAGCAAGCAAAATACTTCAAATAAAAACAAACCTAAATGAAACCCTAACAGATCACCACTGTGCCTCATATAATACATGAACTGTTGGCAAATGTAGCATGGTAGTTTACAATTTTTGAATGGAAATAAAGCAAGAATCTGACCAAATGTTAGATAAGAGGGTATATTCATGATCTGCCGGGTGAAAACAGTCAATTTAAATGGTGGCGGTGACATTTCAACCAGTTAAACTGCCTTTGACCAGTGGTATTGTCTAGTATAGTGCTTCTCAACCTTTCTTAGACATGACCTTTCATAATAATTATGGTGGTGTTTGTAACCCCGCCCAAACCTAATATTGTCTTTTTGATTAGTGTTGTTAGTTGTAAGAGTTACCCCCTAGGTATTGTCCAGTGTGCTTCAGTCACTTTCAGAAAATCCTTGCTGGGACACTGTTGGCTCCAATCTAATCTGTAGCTGCTTGGTTAAGTGGGGCCCCTCTTGCCCACCGACACACTAAATAAAATCTAAAAAAAAAAAAACAAAAAAGGGATATTCTATTGCTGGGAGTAGTAATGTAAAATCTGTGGTCCTCTTTCTTCTTTCATCATGTTTTTCTACAACCATCTGGCTACTCCTGAAAAGAATCTTGTGGGGGGTCGTGAGAGAAACATTGGCAGGTTCAGAGCCACTGGTCAATTAACAACCCCAGTAACTGTGTCAATTCCCATATACATGCTATTATACAAAATACTGACTGCTTAGTGGGCCATAATTAAGATGAAGACCGTGAGACAAGGCTACACCACTTCCCATAGTCACAGTTAGGCACTGCTTTCTTTGCACACAGCCTGCTCTTTGCTGTGGTGATGACTGAGCTACTATATGTGATCGATGAAGTAATACAGTGTGGTAAGAGAAAAATAATAGAATAGAACAAAATCTCCAGTTATCAGCCTTACCATTCAAAGAAAAATGATTTAGTGTTGAATCATTATTAAGCAGTTTGTTCACTGAGGGTAAAGACTATCTCAAGCTCGCTGAATAAGACTGTGGCTTTTCTGATGCAAGGCTAAAAATCTGAACAGTACCATTAAGTAATGCAAAACAGAGGCAAGTCTTGATAACAATGGGCTTATCTAGGCTTATCTATTGCTCTCCCTCTGCTGCAACTTCAAGCGTGCAGTCCTGTCATCAACTGTATTTGTCACGAGAAAGGTTGTTAGGTAATACTGTAGATGGGGGGGGGGTGACGACAGACAGTCAGCAAGCAGCCTCTCCATTAGCATGGCTAGCACAGGCTTAGCATGGACTGTGTGAGGGCAGGATTACAGTCAGTCAGGTGTTAAAATTGGATTCTAATCCTTGTTAGCACTGCTTTTTAAAGCTCCATGCCATGGACAGCATGGTCGTTCCTGGGGTGCACATGATGTTGAAGACACTGGTGGAATTGTGCGGTCACATTAAATCATTAAGAGCACCACCTACATTCTAAATAAAGACAGGGAATACTGTGCTTAAAAACAGTCAGATGTACAAATACTAAAAACCATCAGGCAACCCTTGGAAAAAACCAAAATAAATCAAAATAGCATATTATTTACACATTAGTAGAGGATATACTGTATTCTCCAAGTAAAACATCCCCTGTTGCTAGCAGAGGAGACGTTTCACTAGTAATTTACTCAGTTCTTCTCGAGGTAATTGTGCTGTGTAGCATGGGATTCATGACTCAAGGGGCACGTGCTGTAAGGAGGAGGCACAGACATTATCAGCAAAGTTTAGTCAATTAGTTAAATATACTACTGCATAAGAACACTACTCGCATACATTTTCACCAATGATTATTCTTTCTTAATATCCAGTGTCTGACAAGGCTTGTAGATGGAAATTTTTAATGCAGGATTGGTTTTACTGATTAGTCCTCCTTTGTAACAAGAGCTAATATTTAGATTAATATTCAGCTTCCCTCTTGGATGTCTCTGGTAATCACTATTCGTGAACAGTAACTCGGTAACCCTCTTCTTCGAGCAAACAAAATGCATTGGCTGTAGTCACGGTCAGTTAAGTCCTAGAAATGTCCTCATGCTTTTAGCCACCCTCCGACCTTGCTCTTATATGAGCATCAAGACAAACTTCCTGTAATAATCAATGTTCAATTAAAACTGGCATGTGAAAAAAATACTTCCTTATGTTTCAGCCAAAGAATGTAGACTATAAAGTTTGTTATTATACTGCTCTGAGGTGTTTGAGTTGACTTGAGGGATTAGAAGGAAAGGTGAAGTTTCTGGTTCTCTTATTATGGGGTATAATGGCCATTGCAGTCCTCTGTGAATTGCAAGGCTTCAAACTTGTAGTTCAGCAATCTCACTTTCAAGCACTGCTAGGAATCGTGACTGTGAGAGGTCAGCCCTGTGTAGAGAGTTTCCTGGAGTTGGATAAACCCTGACTGTAATGCACGAGAGCAGAGGTCAAGGAGGATATTGGGTCATACTGTGTGTTCTGTTTCACTTTATATGACTTTATGTTCGGTAACGAGTAAATAATCATTTCATTTTATCATTTGGACCAAGTACATTGCTGTGATTGAATTAGTTTTGCTAAGATATGGTTGAAAACAAATTAAGTCCTGAATTCCCTCAGCCTATCAGCTTATGGCTCACAAGCAGCATTGTTTTGCAGGTTCAGTTCTAGTACTGGCTCACCAACCTAACATAGACCATTAGTATTAAAAGTAATTTAAATGTACTTGAACATAAAAGGCTGATATATGCTTTCATTGAAAACATCAGTTTATATTATTAATAGTTGTCATAGTTTGTGTAATTAAGATTATTGGGAGTTTTTTCTTGAGAAGTTGCTAAGTAATGTGAAGTTAAAGTCATAATAATACTGTGTCGGATTCTAGGTAATATTATGTTCATTTGTGTTCAAGGTTACAAACATGCTGCTGTTTGTATTAATAGACACGACTAGTACCAGTGTATTACCAAAACCACATTAACGCATCATTTGGTTGAATAAGGGATGAAAATAGTATGTGTCTGGTCAACCCTTGACCAGCACATCTGCTCTAACTCACCATCAGACAGACTGTGCTGCCATATGGTTTCCTTGGTAACGGCCATGAGGCTGACTCATGTCTGTATTGTTAATGAGCTGACCAGAGGAGCTGGCAAATGCCCCAAGTCCAAATTCATTTTCATTTTTGTATAAATAAATATTTGGTGTGTTAGTGTACCCACAAAGTTTGGCAATTGTCCATCATCCTTTGCTACAGAAGTACAACACAGGTAATGTCACGCCTTTCTTCTTGAAGCACGTTGTACAAGGATGGTTTAACTGCCATTGATCCAAACACAACTGATGCGTGCTGATTGATTGGAAGTACAAACCTATATTTTTTGATGGTTTTTTACTAAGCAGGGCAAATTAATGTGAGGAAATAATGAATAAAAAAAGAAAAGAATTGCAAATGAGAGTGGCCAGTTCCTTAACATACTAACAGTCCACAAATTTCTGACCACAGATGCAGCCAGTTGATTTCATAGTAGTGCAAATGAGTGCAGCACCAAGTTACACACGCCTGATGACGCTGCAAGTTCACTAAGAGTACAGGTGAACAGCTTGCATTTTATTCATACTCTGACAGCAGAAGTGCTGGTTTTACATATGTATTTCACATGGGATTAGCCATAGAAATGTGGAACAAAGTGGTGTTATAGGGGAAATGTGACAGTTTCAGTACAATGAAACAATTATGGGGGAATTCGGACTTCCTCAATGTACAATTTGTGGTCAAACCAGATCAGTTTTTAATTTGACATTAAAACATTGTGCTCTGTCCATTAATGCCTTCAGGATCGGATGAAAACATGAATTAGGAGTTATAGAAACCATGGCACAATGAAAGAAAAAAAGAGCAGATGTTTGGTGCAGGGGTATTGTGTGACTTGTAATAGCTGGTGGTTGTAGGTCATGTCTGATCTCCACAGCTAATTAATAATGTTCCATGGTAAACAAAATGTTCACCTAAAATCTACCTCTGATATTCCAAATCCTTTAAATTCTTAACTCACAACTTTTGCTCTCTTAAGAGACTCTCCTATATATGCAATATGGTTACGAATAGCTATCCATGCCTTTCCAGCACCAACTTCATGCTGTTTTTAGTATATCTCAAAGGGAGTTATACATAAAAAGAGTGTTTCCTCTGGTGCAGAACTACTTTGGAGATCTGGCGTCATATCTTGTGTGACTATAAACTCCAAGATTATACAGTATCTCACTGCCGTTCCCTATCCTGAATAAACAGCATTAGCGTTAACATTTTGTGCCAAAGCTTTTCAATTCTGAGCTTTAGTTTGCACTCATGTTTCTGCTAGTATTAGTCTAAATGGATGGATGTTATGTGGGAATGGATATTGTGTGTTCACGGACGGAGAACCGATAGACAAGGCTTCTGCTGACGTCAGTATTTATTCCAGTGAAGTGAAAAGTCTGAGTCACTGGCTGATCCTAATAATAACATAAAGTGTGTGGAAACATGAAAACATGAGGAATGCAGGCATTAAAGCATGTCTGTATGTATCGTCAACATGCGTGTTTATGTGTGCGGAGAAATCTCACTGTCGGATGTCACAGTAGAATGGGTCCTTTGTGGCTCTTATTGACAATAAGTTTGACAGAGACCCAAATGAACTTTCCCACAACAAAGACATGCAGGGACAAGAACTCCAGAGAGGAGGAGGCAAAGGGAACTGCAGTCAAAATGAATCGGCTTGTTCTTGTTCACACACTGTGTAACACCATATTTATTCATCCATCCATTCATAGACACAACAGCACAACATCCTCACAACAGCCTTTTCAAATTCCATCTTGTTCTTTGTACAGACACACATAGACACACAGAGGCAAGCTTATGTAATGATGCCTAAGATTCAGTGCCAGATAAACTGACATGTTTGTGTAATCCAGTGGTAGCTGGGGAACGACAAGGTTCTTTAACAGTGTAATCAAACCGGTTTCTTTGAATAACATATTGTATGAGATTCAGCTTCAAACATGGGTTTTGTGTATCAAAGACATTCTAAAGAAATGTTTTTGAATGTGTCACTGTTTTAAGAGGTTAAAAATGACGATTACTCTACAGATTATATGAATTATACACTTAATTTAGTTACTAATCTTAGATAACTAAGTACTATCTTTATAGCTACTTTCTGTACTGTCACTGCCTAAAAAAAAATAT